>LPNX010244489.1:136306-406041 GCA_001517045.1 Pseudotsuga menziesii
CCTTTAGTCAGGCATCTTAGATTTTTTGGTTCCACCTGTTATGCCTTGATTCCAAAGGAGGAAAGAAACAAGCTTGGTGCTCGAAGCAGAAAATGCATTTTCTTGGGGTACAAAGAATACTCCAAGGCATATCGTCTGTATGATGAGGTAAACAAGAAGTTTGTTATTTCCAGAGATGTCATTTTTCTTGAAACTAATAAAAATGACCAGTCCATTGAGAGACAGCTTGATCATTTGCAAAAATATCCTCATCCAAAGAAATATTCTGAAAATGAATATGAAATTCCAAACCTTGAAGGGGGGATTCCTATTCTAGATCAACCTTTGGAATTTCCATATGAAGCACCAACTCCCCCGCATGAAGAAGTTCCTACTATTTCACCTGAATAAGAGGTTCATCTGGATGATGTGATTGAGAGAATTGAAAGACTCTCAATCAATGATGAAGCACCACTAGCTGATCAACCAGGACCATCACGAAAGATTCCTAAATGGGCCACAAAGACACTTGAAAGTGTCCATCTGGATGAAGTTGGAAAGAAAGGAACGAGAAGTTCGAAAAGACATGAAGATGGAGGAGAAGCAGATAATTCAGGTGATGACATGGATGTATCATTTGATTGTGAATTTAATTTATCTTCTAACTTTGAACCAACTTCCTTTGAAGAAGCTTCTACTTGAGTTGAGTGGAAAGAATCTATGCAGAATGAGTATGATGCACTCATGAAGAATGGAACTTGGAAGCTGGTTGACCCTCGAGTTGGAACCAAACCAATTGGATACAAGTGGGTGTACAAGAACAAATACAAATCAGATGGCTCACTTGACAAGCACAAAGCGAGGCTTGTAGCAAAAGGCTATGCACAGAAAGAAGGAATTGACTATGAAGAAACATTTTCTCCTACAGCAAAATGGGATACCATCCGTACCTTACTCTCTTTAGCTGCTCAGAAAGGGTGGAAAGTTCATCAGATGGATGTGAAGACTGCTTTCTTGAATGGAGACTTGAAAGAGAATGTCTTCATGTCTCAGCCAGAAGGCTTTGTTGTGAAAGGAAAAGAACAAAAGGTATGCAAGCTTGTCAAATCCTTGTATGGCATAAAACAAGTGCCTCGCGCATGGTATGAAAAGTTAACCGAGCATCTTTTGAAGTTAAATTTTGAACATTTTGATCTTGATGATGCAACACTGTTTATAAAGAAATTTGGAAGATCTGTTGTGTATCTTGTGGTGTACGTAGATGATATTTTGATGACAGGGAACAATGAAAGCTATATAGCATCCATAAAGAAAGATTTGAAAAAGATCTTTGAAATGACAGATATGGGACATCTCCACTATTACTTAGGAATTGAAGTCACTCAACATCCTAAGTACATATTCCTATCTCAGAAAAAATATGTTGGAGAACTACTAAACAAATTTTGCATGACAGAATGCAACCCTATATCTACTCCAATGGAACAGAAAATGAAGCTCACATCAAGTGAAGGAAAAGAATTTGAGGATGCGACCAAGTATCGACAACTTGTAGGAAGTATTATCTACCTTACAACAACTAGACCAGATATTTCTTATGTTGTTGGCATACTTTCAAGGTTCATGCATAAACCTTGTGAAGGACATTGTTTAGCTGCAAAAAGAGTTCTAAGATACTTGAAGGGGACTCAAGATGTTGGAATCAAGTACTCTAAGGTGGATGACTTCAAACTTATTGGGTACTCAGACTCATATTTTGATGGCGATAAGGAGACAGGAGTATCAAATTCTGGATACACTATGAGTCTTGGATCAGCAGCTGTCTCATGGAGATCACGCAAACAGTCAGTTCCGGCAGATTCAACAACAGAAGCAGAATATGTGGCTACAGCTGAAGCAATGAAAGAAATAGTATGGCTCATGAAGATACTTGAAGATTTGCAAGAAAAAAAAGAGAACTCCACTCCATTATTGATCGACAATACTTCTGCAATCAAGTTGGCTAAGAATCCCAGATTCCATGATCGAACCAAACACATCAACACAAAGTATCATTTGATTCGACATCATGTAGAGGCCAAGACAGTCCATCTTCGACATTGTTCCACAAATGATCAAGTTGCAGACATCTTCACCAAAGCGCTTGGACAAGAAAAGTTTGAAAGATTCAGAAACATGCTCGGACTTACTAACACCCCTTCAGATTAAGGGGGGGATTGTTGGAATATAATCCGTCAGTTTTATACGTTAGTGTAAATAATAGGAAGATGAAAAGACTCTCAGATGTGTAATCCCAAGAGTCATTGTAATGTATAAATAAATGTTTTAGCCATGAATAGAATGAATCGGGATTTATACCTATCATATGCAACTCAATATTCACACCACCTTGTGCTTGACTCCTGTGTTAGAGGATATTTCTGGTTCACCTTCCTATAAAAGTGGATTTTCTAAGCGGAAGGCCACTATGTATGGATTTCAAAATTTTTTGGATAGTTATAGATAGTCCTAATACCAAACCATATCCTAAGCTACTTGCTGACATCCCTAAAAAGAAAATTCTTACTTATCAATTTTAAATATTAACATTCTTTTTAAGGCGTGTTTTTACTCAAGGTGATGAGTATGAAACTTATAATGTTTTTGACTTGACTGCATATAAAAAAGTATGATGTAAAGTGTTTCAAATTAACATTGTCATTTATCTTCTCTTTTCTTTTTCAAAAAATAATGAAACTTTTTAACTGAACTTTCGAAGTCAAATTTTACTTTTTCTTTTTTCTTTTTGAAAAATTGAAAACAAATGCAAAATGTGTCTACTTAAGCTAGTATGCACCTAATTGCTTTGTTTTATTATTTTCTTTTCAAAATGAAAATAAAAGAAAGTGCAATGTACAAAAACGTAAATGAGTAGTATGGATGGATGTATAAATCAAACTCATCTTTCAGACCTCGTAAATACAAACTTTGAAGACCATAAAATGCTTGAAAAACCCCTACTTGGACCGAACTACACATGTTTAAAAAACCAAGTTGTTCCAAAGCTTGGAAGAAGAAATTTCAGGTTAATTATCCAAGAAACCACATTGTAAGTGAACACCAACATCAATAGGTATTGCAAACTCATAAGTCACCTACACTCCTACCAAGTATAAGCCAAGAGGAGAGACCTAAAGGTATTAAACAAAAATATAACTTAACTCGCTAAAAAGGGAAGCTTACAACATAAAAAAACAAATACTTAAGCAAGTAACCATCTCAAATAAACTCAGGGAAAGGTCTAAGAAGAATAAAAAAATGCAAAAACAAACTTTTAAAACAAAACCCTATATTTCACATAAGAACCTACTGGAAATACACTACTATTCATAAGACAATCCTCGTACCATACGTGACTGTGTTGTGTAAAATCCGTGTATTTCAAAGTATATGCGACTGCAAGTATAGGATACATGTTGATTCCCTAAGAATTTTTCAAAAAGAAAAAAGAATGAACCTAAACACTGAATAATCGATTTGGATTGATAAAATATTTATGAAATCAAGTCACAGACAAGACCAGGAATGGACAAGACAGGAAATATAAATCAATCAAAGAGACCCCAAATAGTGGACTCCCCAGTGTAGTCGCTAGTTCGGTTGTGAGGGAAATCTATCATATGGCTGAGGTTATAAGGCCACCAACATACTATGGGTTTTTAGACAGACAAACCGAGTTACAAGCATTTATTAAAGATGAAGAGATGAGGAATGTGCACCTTGTTCTAATGGTCGATCCTATCTTGGCCTCTTCTCTCCAATGCTCTTTCGCTTCCAATATTCAACACCTGCAAAAAGAAAGCAACTTTCCTGAAAGAATCTTTAGTTGTTATAACACATGATAAATGAACATAAAAAAATATTGTAATTCAAATTAAATTACAATCTAGATTATTACTCACAAACAATTGAAGCATTTGTTACACATTGATGGAAGGAAATGACATTCTTTATTGACAAAGTTTCTGGAAACATTACAAATCCTATTCATGATCAGACTCATCTACAATACCTAGATGTAAGTCCTCTTTCTCCTCTCCTCAATGAAAGTTCTCCAACATAAAGTTTCCTCGAAAGTTGGTCCCCTTTCCTCATACCCTTCCCCTCTTTTATAGTTTTTTGGGAGGAAGGATTTTGAGGCTAGGATGGTTAGGGAAGCGAGGGAGGTTTCCAAACTAATCCCAACTTCCCTTTGAATAAGCATATTTTTATTTTTAACAATTATTAATGAAATATGTGGCTTGTAATGGAGCAACTCACGAATGATATGCAGGTTCCCCTGAGGAGACTCACATATTCAACACTTAATATCCATATGCAGGTTGCTTGTGGGAGACTCGTGTATGGTACGCATATTGCTATAATTAAAGTCACATATTCCAAGTGTGTTGATATGTAAAGGTAGATGATATTGGATTTAATGGTATGTATTAAAGTTCCAATCCTCTTGTAAGTATAGGGATACTTCTATCCATATTATCCTTTTGTGTGACGACACATTTGGTGTAATTATTCAGAGAAGTGTTATTTGGAGAAGTGTTATTTTGAGGTATAACACAACTATGTAGGTGTTTTCTCATCAAGAACTGCATGCAAACTTCTATTATGTATGCACACTGTTGTACTAGTAAATTCTTCCCACAAATAAGAAGGTAGATATTGATAATGTAACATGGATTTTGCATCCTCCCAAATAGTTTTGTTCTTTCTCTATGTAACCCCATTCTTTTGTGGGTTGTAAGGAACCGTTAATTGTCTACATATTTATTCATCACTACAAAACTAATTAAAATCATTTGATTCAAATTATCCACCATTATCACACCTTCTAGCATGGATATTCCTACTTGTATGATTTTCAACTAAGGATTTATATTCTTGGAATTTACTAAAGGTTTCACTTTTCTATTTCATGAAGTATATCCAAGCCGTACGAGATAAATCATCAATGAATAAAACATAGTAAATATGTTCACTAAGGGATGAAGAAGACATTGGTCCACATACATATGGGTGCAATAAATCAAATATTCCTTTATATCTAATATGGATTCTAGGAAACTTATTTTTTACATTCTTTCCCGAAGAACAATCCCAACAAACAATATCATGTAAAAAATCAAAACTACGCTTTCCTTTCACCATTTATTGCAAACTAGGTAGTGCTTTGAAGTGGAGGTGGCCAAGCCTCCAATTCCATAGCTCACATGGGTTGATATTATGATGTGTCATGGGTGAAATATGATTTCCTAGGACCTTGTAGATTCCTCCTTATCAAACTCCAATAATAGTGGCAGTATCAATGTTGTGGTTCTTCAGCCACAAGTATGCTTGATTCTCCATCAAGATGATTCAGAAGCCCTTATCTTCAAGTAATGAAACTGAGAGTAAGTTCTTCTTTAAACCAGGGACATAAATAATGTCCTCCACATGTAGTGTGTCTTCTAAGCTCACTTAGAAAGATGTGTATCCAATTTCTTGGATAGAGTATGTGTAATTGTCTCCAAATTCTACCATGCATGCAAACTGTTTTTCTTTTAGGTTGGATTTTGCACCCTTGTATCTTGACATGTGCTTTGAAGCACCACTTCCAATAAGCCATGTATATTCTCCTGTGATGAGAGATCCGAACAAAGTAGAAACGACGTAATACTCACTCGTCTCTTTCTCTTTGGGTGAATCTCCCTTGTAAGTTTCTTATACAACGTTGGAAGCATGAAATGTTCCTTCTTTTATTTTTCTTGCATTGCAATTCCATGCAAAGTGTCATGGATTTTTACAATAATAGAATAGAAGCTTTGATTTGTCAAAACCTTTAGTAATATCCTTCTTATTTGCATAGAATAACTTCTTGGGAGAGAAAGTATTTCTCCCTTTCTTTGTTCTTGTTGTAAGAGAAATATTCACCTCCTTAGTGCTCACAACTTTGTTATGGATGCACCCTTCTTCTTGGATGCAATAATGCCAAAGTATTCAAAGTTGCGGTGCTCTTATCTTCCATTTACCACAACAAGAAAGGTCTCTGATGAGGAGGGGAGTCTGTCAATGGTGGTTTGAAGAAGAGAATCCTCATCCATCTCCACACTGATGTTTGCAAGTTGATTCTTCACCTGTGGAATATTTGTGATGAAGAAAGCTACGATCTCATCTCATTCCATATTATTTTTGCATAACTTGTTCTTCAAATCCCTCTTTTGAGTAGGGCCTTCTTCTCATAAATATTTGTGTGTCAAAAAAATCCTTTATTTTATTCAATCGTGTTATCACCGACATGAGGTTGTCTTTCACTTATTCATATATGATCATATTTTCCTTTGATTGATTCTTCGTGTAATTGGTTGTTCATGAATTTTTAGTAGGCTCTTCGATAAAATTGGTCACTAAGCAATCAAGATCATTCTCTTCAAGAATCTTAATCAACATCGCCTTCCATGTGTTTAATTTTGATGTGCCTTCAAGTCGGTCTTCTAGTCAAACAAACATTAATGCCATTGCTTCAATCTCTTTGCTCAATGCTTTAAGATCTGCATAGGTTTAGAATTTTTTCACAAAACTAAGATCTTACACACCATTTATTTGATATCATGTCATTGTTTGAGTAATAATGAAAGATTCTTGAACTTTAAAACTTTTGATAAAAAAATCCAGTGCATGTAGATATCATAAACAATTCAAACACACAAATCATTCAGTCCACAAGGAATAATATGTACCCTCGGAAAACCCACCAAATCTTGAGGATGGAAAACCCAAAAATCCTTTGATTATGATATATAATTACAGAGAATGATTTGACAACACTTGCAAATTACCTGATAAGATATATCTAAGCAACACTAGAGATTATAGATCACTCGAAACATTTTCTTAGCCTTGCAAAGTGCATAGCACTTTAATAACAAGCTTATTCAGTCATACAAATAAGTGGTAACAAATGGTTGCATGCTTTTGTGCACTATGAAAATTGTGTGCATTGTTCATAAATTAACCTTATGTTCCTTCCTTGACTTGGTACCAAGATGTCACCTTGAAATTTACACCCCTGAATAAGATATGCACCCTCCATTAATTCACCGAGTGTTAACTACCTTTAACTAAATGTGAACTGATTGAACTTAAATGAAACTGAACTAAACTAGATTGAGCTTAAATGAATCGATTTAACTAAACTCAATCATGAACTAACTACTTTACCATTAGTTAGGAGCTTAACTGAATGTCTTTAGTGCTTCACAATCAATTCCATCCACAAATAAACACTTTGCATAAATCAAGGAGTAGATTCCTTAATTAACTGAAACTTGTTTTCCACAACTTAGACTTAACTGATGTCTTTGCGATTCGAGTTCACTGGAGGTATGACATGGGTAATCTAAATCCTTACTCTATATCTATGCTCATCTCATTTATCATTAATTAATTGTTTATGGTCCATATGTGTTTATTTAATTGATCATCTTTATCATATCATACTCAGAAGGATTGTCCCATACTAATGATCATATGTATTACTCTGGGTCATATAGTCATATGCTAAATTAATTCACTCTATGGGTAGCTATGCTCTAAAGGAGATTTATAAAACCTATTGATCTTGACTAGCTATTGCCAGGAGGTTTTGGTAAGGAAGACGATGTACAAGATCGAGGATGATGCGCAAGACCAAGGATGGAACACAACGCGGAAAAGTTGACAAAGAGTCGGCTTGGTCACGATTTTGTAGTTTTGGTCATAATTTTGTAGTTTTTGGTCCGAATTAGTTAAGAAGTTGGTTAAAGTGGACCATGTTGTAAAAGGTGTAAGCCTATAAATAGAAATAGGAATGTAATGTTGAGATATCATATGTTCATGGCTTGAATGATGCATGTTGATATACAAAGCGTAGTTGTATTATCTTCTTGACCGTTGCGAAATATTGATTCCTGTTTCTACCACAACTACGAAGATGTTTTTGGGAAACCTGTTTTGATGCAGAAGTAATATGACATAATGAATGTTGATGGAAACACTTTATTTTGTGTATTTATTATTTCTTTGTGTTGAATAATGTGATCTAAATGAATCAATGTCATAGTATGTCTATTATTTCTTAATGATGCGATGTTTCTGTGCTTTGAATAATGTCATGGTGATCGATCTGTTCATAGGTAAATATAATGTTGCAATTTAATGTGTTAATGTGATCTGATAGTTTATGGTATGAATAAGTAACAGTAAACCCATGTCTGGATATCTGAATTAATGTTGCGATAACTAGATAGTAGATGCACAAAATGCCTCCTTCTCATTGTGGAAACATGGTTCTGACAATTCTCCCTCAAACATATCAGGTGAGACTTCATTCACTTCACAGGTGATGTTGGACAGGGTAAACCTTGTCTAGGTAGACGCTCAGGGATATCGCTGAGTTAGGGGTGTCAACAGAGCGTGAACCCCTGTCAACAGGTCTGTGTCAATAAATGGTTTTGTTTCCAGGACCATAGTATGAGGATAAGGAGGACATTTTGTGGCATTCGATGATACCAGAGATTCAAGATTGGCTCGATCAAAAGGATAGAGAATTTGCAACGAAAGAGAATCCAAATTTGAGACTAACAATAGAAGAGTGGCTAGGAAGGTATCTCTATTATGATATCCATGAGTATCTATTCTCTGAGTTTCTGATAATCTTGTACGAGTAGTTGGCGCAGCTGACCTATCGGAAGACAAATTATTGAGGAGAAACTACTTGCTAGACTTTGGAGCTGATCCAGCAGCTGAAATAGGTAGACAACAAAGCATCGAGGGATTTCAAAGTGTGGCTTGATAGCATATTGGAAGGATACATCACAAAATTTGTGATCGACACAGTCAAATATTATAGCAATGCGGAAATGGAATTCTTCAAAGTACCAAGAGGTAGGTTTCTATTGTATTTGCAATTGTCGATTAAAATTCTCATCTATGAAAAGGGCATATTTATGAACTCCTACGAGTAGATATTTCTATTGATGTATTTGTAACTTTGGAATGTAATCACTTCTATATTTCTTATTGTATTTCATTTTACCCCAATGGAGATGTTTTTTTCCTCTGATCAGGAGAGTCATTAATATAATAAAGTCATGTAAATTCATTTAGGTTAACCTTTTGTTGTAATTCAGGGCAATAGTCCCCACATTTGGGTCATATTAAGGTTATTAGACTCTCCTAGTGAGGTCGTCCTTATAGAGTAAATGTCAAGTGGAAAAAAGTATAAATAGAGAGTGAGACTCTCTATTTGAAACACATACTCACTCAACAATAGCGCATGAGTGAGAGAAGAGTAGCTCGCACAAGTGAGAGATAGAACAACTGTCAGAGATCATCTTTATGTCTTTGGGTTTTACTTTTGCTATTGGTGCTCATTCTATATTTGAAGTTGCGGAGTTTTCTCCTTTCTAGTTTCCACGAGGAAAATTCTTTGTCTCTCTTATCTCTTGTGATTATTGTTGTGCATGTTATTCTTTCAGATAATATCCTAGATCATATTGATTAAAAGATAAAAATATAACATGGTATCAGAGCCTCTCTGAAAGAAGGCACTGTGCAGGTGTAGGAACTAGGGATTCTTAGTTGAAGGTGTTCTCTCTACAGATCATCAAGCAACATGGGCTAAGCTAACACACCTCACTAGGGTGCAGCTATTAGTGGTATCAGTTTCTGAATCAAATAAGTTTCATTGTACAGCCGAAATATAGCTACAATGGCATCAAATGGAAATTAAGGTTTCATGCTTGAAAACTCTAAAATACTAAAATTAGTTTTTCTAGTACATTCTCTATATCTCGAGATTGGAGAAGGCTCGGGAGCCAAAATGTTTACAGGAAGAAGAGAAATTTGTGATGTCCACTGTGTAACAATTTCATCCTTAGATTCGTTGTACTTCAGGAGATATGGTTCCTCCAAATCAGGGTTACAGACTCCTACAGAATACAGTCATAAACAGGTGAACTAGGGATATTTACTATATCTCAAGCTAGGAAGGTCCAAACAAAATTTCGCAAGATGTTCTAGATAGGGAACAAATTGTACTTTATGTGGTAAAATTTCTCTATTCTGAACAGTACTGAAATAAGTCACATTTGGAAAACATGCATAATTCCCAATTGGTGAAACCAATTATGTTCTAACATGTGGTGTTATAAATAGGACAGACAAGGCTACCTCATTGGGGATTTTCAGCCACAGAGGAGTAGTAGCTTCATAGATACTGCAAAGTCAATATCAGTCATTTCTGGAGAAGAAATTGGAAAACTAGGGCTTCCTGTTTCTGGAGCTTCCCTCCATTGTTTTTAGAAAATGAGTACATTCGAAAACTCGACTTGAAGAGGCCTATATTTCTATCTAATCATAATTTTGAAATTCCAAGTTTTGAAAATTAGGGTTTCTCTGACAAAACCTAGATTAGCCAGCTCCGGAACTAGGATGGACACTTCAAATCGGTAAGATCTAATTTTTTTCTATTTACATTTGAGGTTCTCATTTAAAAATGACTAATCACACCATCTTGATGACAAGCTTGGTGAAGCTGAAAACTTTTGAGTATGGAAGTAGAGGACCTCCGTGATCCTTGAAGAAATTGACTTGGATCAGTATTTCAGTAAGAAAGGTCTACGAGGTAGAGGGAGATGAGGCTAAGGATAGAGCCAAGAGAGTCATTGTAGATTCTATTAAAGATCATCTCATACATCATGTGTCATCCTTGAAGGAACCAAAAGGAAGTGTTCAATGCTATGACGAAGCAATCGAAGAAGAATAAGATATTGTTATAACCACCTTGAATTTCCTCCCAAGATCATAGGATTCATTCATTCAAGGAATGTGTGCCAGAAGGAAGTGATTACCTTCAAGAGACTCTAGGAAGAGTGCACACAAGAAGAAGCTCGACTCATAATAAGAGAAGAGAGGATGGGAGCAACTGAAGATCAATCTCTCACAAAGATCCCTCAAGCGATGAGGGATATGAAGAACTCAATTCTTGAAGAACCTCTTATCCATATTAGCATTTGGATAAGAAATGATGATGTTATGAATGAAGAAGATGATGAAGTTGAAGGCTCAAGAAGGATTCTACCCATGAAACAAATAAAGATAAGTATTTGAATTGTCTTTTCCTATATATCTAGTTGTTTATATGACATTGTTTAGCTGTGAAATGTATTATGCATGATAGAAATTTTTCATTAATGAAAAGTATACCACTAATATGCATGTTATGGGTAAGTATCCTATAGTTCTATACAACACTCCATTTCTACTTATCTAGGATGAAACCTCTTTGCTAACATATTGGGATTATCGCACAATATTAATAATGTTATGGTAGAGATGGAAGGAATCTGGAAAGTTTCTGTGTATACCAAATTTGGATGAATGCTGTATTGGATAAAATAGTTGCATGATTATAAATAAGAATTTTCCATTGTGAATATGCCTTATGAAATATTTCTAACCATACAACTAGTGAATTTGGCTTGTAGGAAAGATCACGTACAATCGCCTACAAGAAAATAAGGATGAGACTTGTTTCGAAGAACAAGTGATGACAGTTCAAGATTCATTCCAATAAGCATACATAAAGATGAACCTAAAGCTTCCACAGTGAAAGAAAGAGCTTCATAAGAATATAAAGAGAACAGTAGATGAAGAATAATACAAGATGAATAATAGTATGACGAGACTTCCAAACAAAGAAAGAGGCTTTAGACACACTCTATTTATGTGACACTGTTGAGCGACATCATTGATGCAGAGCCTTCTAGCTATGAAGAAGTAGCCAAGAAGAAAGGGAAGGAAAACACCATTTCAAGAAGAATGATGTCTAGGATGTGGTATCGAGACCTAAAGGGAAGTCCGTAGTGTCTTCCATATGGATCTACAAGATCCATCATGAAGTAGATGGAAACATAGTGGGATACAAGGTAGGATTTGTAGCACAAGGCTTCTCACAGAAAGAAGGCATAGACTACGAAGAGACATTTGTAGCCACTGGGAATTGAGACACATGATAAGTAGACTCATGTGTGCAAATTAAAGAATGCCTTGTACGAGATCAGAAGGCACCCATGGGATAACACCTACACGAGGATATTGAAGATCACCTAGAGCGATGAATATATTAACCTTTGCTATAAGGTTGAAGATGAAAGACTATAGAGGATGACAAGCTCACAGATGGGTGCGAGAAGAACTTTTGAAAAGGTTCAAGATAGAGGATCTTGGTATCCAATGACCCTATATGGATACATAGAATATTAGTAGCAGAAGAAGCTACTTGTTACTCCAGTATAGAATGTTTCAATAAATAGAGTAAGAAAGGCATATGGAGAACGACGCTCCACTTTAGAGGGAGTGACTACAGAAAATCCTGAGGTTCGACATGGTATGAAAAGATGGAAAACTTACTGATGGCTCTAGGCTTTACTAAGAGTAAAGAGGATTCCAAAATTTAATTCAAGGTTGAAGGAACAAGACCAGTGATTCTCCTTTTATTTTTTGATGACATGTTCCTGAAAGGAAAAGAGGAACACTTTAAAGTTGCAAGAAGGAGACTTGCTGCCGAGTTTGAGATGAAGGACTTGGGTATGATGCAATACTTTCTAGGCATGGAGGTGTGGTAGAATGTGGATGGAATCTCCCTTGGAAAATGGAAGTATGTATTGGATATCCTGAAGAGGTTCAGGATGATGGATTGCAAGGCCATGGCCACACCTATGGCATAGAACCTAAAGCTATTGAGTGATGCTTTATAAGAGATGGTTGATGCCACAATGTATCATCAAATGATTTTCTCATTGATGTTCCCAATGAATACAAGACCAAACATATGCTTTCTTGTGAACAACCTGAGCTATTTCCTGATGAATCCAAGACATGCTCACCCGGTTGCAAAGCATGGAGTGAGGTACTTGAAGGGTATAGTTGAGTATGGGCTCAAGTATGATACGAATAAGAAGACTAACCTACATGGTTATGTTGATTCATATTGGTAGCGCCACTAAGAAGAAGAGCACCCTAGGTTTCTTCTTCAGTTTTAGATCCAGTATGTTTGGCAGGATGCAGTCCTACATGGTGTTGAGTACAACCGAGGAAAAATATGTTGCCACTTGCTCGACTATTTGTGAGGTAGCATGCTTCTTTGGAAAACTACTATTTGATTTGATTGATCAGACTTTCATTTTTTGTATTATGAAGAGAGGAGCAGTAAAGCTCCAATATGTGATTCAAATTGGCGTCTCTCAAAAGAGGGAGTGATGACTTCTAGTATAGCCAGTGAGGCAGGTTGTCTGAGCATGAAATATTGGTGAAGCGCATAGGTTGCTCAATCATAATCAGTCCTGTAGGTTGTCCTCGAATGTAATTAGTCCTGGAAAAGCTCACAGGATATCCTTGGACGTAATCAGGCCTAATGTGATCCTATGCTAGAAATGGCTAGAGTGAAGTTTGAGTACTTTAGAGAGAATCTCGGTGTCCTTCAAATTGAGGTTCCTTCCAAGGGGAACTGATGAGTCCGAGATATTTTCTGATATGGTGGTAGGCTGGGCCTCCCATGGTCAGATGTAAGTGCAGATCCTTTAATCAGATGGTATTAGGTGTATCCTACCATGCCAGTGGATGTAAGTGCTGATCCTTTTTGACATGGTGGTAGGTTGGGCCTCCCATGGTCAGATAATGTAAGTGCAGATCCTTTCCCCAGATGGTAGTAGGTGTGTCCTACCATGCTAGTGGATGTAAGTGCTGACCCTTTCTGACATGGTGGCAGGTTGGGCCTCCCATGGTCAGATGTAAGTTTTGGGCCTTTCTGACATGGTGGCAGGCTGATCCTCCCATGGTTAGATGTAAGTGCAGGGAATTTCTAACATGGTGGTGGGTTGGGCCTCCCATGATCAGATTTAAGCATTGGGCCTTTTTGACATGGTGGTAGGCTAGGGATCCCATGGTAAAATGTAAGCGTTGGGCCTTTCTAACATGGTGGTAGACTAGGCCTCCCATGGTCAGATGTAAGCGTTGGTCCTTTCTGACATGGTGGTAGGTTGGGCCTTTCCGACATGATGGAAGGTTGGGCCTCCCATGGTCAGATATAAGTGCTGAGACCTACATCCAGCAAGAAAAAGGGTTGGGTCTATAGAACTTCTTATGACGAGTATAATTGAAAGATAGCACAATTTGCTCGAGATAGTAGAAGCAGTGATGATGATGATCTAGCTTTGATGATGATCCAACTTTGATGATGATCCAATAATGAATACTTGTGCTGATGAACTATGTCAAGAGAATACCTTCCTAGTTAAGAGGGAGTGTTGATGTATTTGTAACTTCGAAATGTATTCACTTGTATATTTCTTATTATATTTCACTATACCCCGATGGAGATGTTTGTTCCTCTTATTGGGAGAGTAATTAATATAATAAAGTCATGTAAAGTCAGTGAGGTTAACCCTTTGTTTTAAGCCAAGGAAATAGTCCACACAGTTGAGTCATATTAGGTTTATTCGACTCTCCTAATGAGGTTGGCCCTGTATAGTAAATGTCAAGTGGAAAAAAGTATAAATAGAGAGTGAGACTCTCTATTTGAAACACACACACACTCAACACTAGTGCATGAGTGATAGAAGAGTATCTCGCACAAGTGAGAGAGAGAACAATTGTCGAAGATCATCTTTATGTATTAGGGTTTTACTTTTTCTATTGGTGCTCATTCTATCTCTGAGGAAGTTGCGGGGTTTTCTCCTTTATGGTTTCCCCAAGGAAAATTCTTTGTGTCTCTTGTCTCTTGTGGTTATTGTTGTTCATGTTATTCTTTTAGATAAGATCCTAGATCATATTGATTAAATGATAAAAATTTAACACTTTCGTGTGTAAAGGTTGCGGATACCACAGAGTCGAGGGTTGGATGGAATGATATGGGGTAGATGGATGGGAATTACGACGAACCTATGAGGGAAGTTGAGGAAGAGTGTGGTATTTTGTGAGGTGGGTTAAGGATTCCATAAGAGAAGAGGCAGAGGATTGAGGAGAGTCTCGCTATGACCAAAATAATAAGCTACGATAGAATATCACAAGGGACTAAGAGACCCTACAATGACGAAGGAGATGATCGGGATACACCCGAGATCGAGGAAATACCAACCCATAGCAACAACATGCCCACACCTCTATGCACTGCGTTGTACTAAGGATGAAATACTATCTCAATATCAAACTTCTCGACGTGTCATCAACAATAAACTAATAGTAGCATATCAACGAACGCAGGAAGGCCCAGGATGGTAGGCGATGATGTAAATTTACTTTTTATTCATGGGAACGAGACCAAGGATCTCAAAAATATTGGTTTCTATGTGAAGCAGTCTGGTCTGTCAATCAAGTCCTAGATGAGGATATTAAGAAAGGTCAATTGGAAAAAAAAAATTGAGGTCGCACATTGGACTGGTACATGAATTTTATGCAAGTTCCCATACGGAACCCAACGAAGACTCTAGCAGAGATTAGAAATAGATTGATTGAAGAATTTAGGAAGCCCAAGTATGAGTCACAATATATCATGGAACTGAAAAAGATCAAGCAATATCCAAATGAATTAGCTTGGGATTTTGATCAATGATTTAAGATGTTGATGGAGAAAGTCAATTTTGGAATGAGTGATGTACAACACAAGGGGTGATTCATTGTGGTGTTAGTACCGCATATCAGGATTCCATTGATGTAGCAGAAGATTGCAACATAGAGAGAGAGGCTTTGTAGATTGCAATGAAGCTGAAGCCTCACCAGACAGTGAAACTAGAGTTGGAATGAATCAGATCCAATTGCAACTGGAGAACCTAATGATCCAATTGCAAGATATCAAGAAAGGAAGGGAGCATTGTGAGGAAATATGGTGTACTCGATGTCATGCAAAGGGACACCATAAGGATCAATTCCCATATTTCTGAAATTATTTGTTGTCAGGAGCTCCAAATCCACTAATTCAAGGTGGCTTGTTGTGGTGTCGCATCTGTCAAGTTCATGAACATCGACACAAAGACTGTGTATATATTCAGAAGATGGTATCCAAGATTAAAAATTTCTATTGTACTTTTTGCCGATATATTGGTCACAAATACTGTAGGAGCAGTAATACATTGTATATGTCCAACTCAGTCGAAACTATATACAACCTGACAACTCAAGTGGATTAATTACCTACAACAATTTTAGTTGGTAATTAAGTATCGGAAAGGAAAATCCAATGCCACATTCGATTTGTTATAATAATCAACCCATAGTTAGCTACCTTAGAAATTAATTAATCCATTTTTTGTCTTATTTGCCTAGTTTCCATATTCCACCTTATGCAAGTTGTCCTCCACACATCCATAGTGGTAAAACTTGCTAAATTTGAGTCATGGAGTGCTTGGGAAACCACTTGGAATCAAATCTGCTTTATTCCTGGCCTCCCTAGTGCATGTCTGCTTTTTCTGCTTTATTGCCTGCTTTTTCTGAGTTTTAAGGCAATTGGGAAAGTTTGACTAGGTGAAGTTAACTTGTTTTTTGTCCTCATCATCCTCCACTCTTTTCTCCTAAGAAAAGCATGTATGAGTTGTCCTTCCATCACCTATTAGATTTCCTGATTTATTTTTCCAATTCATGAGCTCCTAGACAGTTTTGGAAACTACTTTATGCACATATGGGGGATTTGCTTAGATTTAGTTAGCCTGCTTTTGACCAAATTCGAATGACATACTTATGCATTTGAATCTATAATGTAATTATTTATTGTGGAATCCTATGACTTCACATTTTTTGGCTATTGTACACTTATTCAATACAGATTAGTGTTCTGTTCCATTATTCAGTCTCCTTTGTGAGTAATTTACATGTCTAATTGGTAATTGTTGTGAGTGTAATTGTTCTAACACCTAAGTTCAATTTCCACATGGTATCAGAGCCCTTGTAGATTGATTTATCTCCTTCCAATTTGTTATTGCAGGTTCGACATCATTGACTAGGAGCATTCTGCTAACTCAAGGGACAATTTATGAGCTATGGATCAATCTCAGAAGATCATCTTGACTCCATTTAACTTCTTTGAATGGAAAGTAGAGATGGAGATACTGCTGAGAGAGAAGGGCCTCTATAGAGTGACTATGGAAATATAACAAGAGCCCAATGCAGCTACAGAGAAGATTAAATGGCACAACAGGAGGGATTAGGCCTATGGTCTCTTGTGTCTGAGCATATCCAAAGACCTCCTTCTCCATCTTGATGGATTGACATCACCAAATGAAGTATGGGAGAAGCTTGTTGAGATTTTTGGTAAGACAGATGAGATGAGGGGACATCAAATTGAAAATGAATTGATCTCCCTGAGTCCCAATAGCTTTGAATCCCTGCAACTCTATTTTTCCAAGTTCAAAGCACTTGTTTTGTAGCTAAAACAATGTGGGATCGAAAAGAAGGATGAGAAACTGGTTTTGGCCATACTCTCGAAGCTTGTCCCTGACTATTCAGTGTTTGTTTTGACCTTCTATGCCACAAAGTTGACAGCTCGAGCCTGGAAAATGCCTAGCCTTGTAGATTTCATGGAATCTCTCACACAATAATAAGATAAATTGGTGATGATGGGCACCATCAAACCTTCCAAATACCAAGCTCTGGTTGTGGAGATTCGAGGGTGGATTCAAAAATAAAGAAGAAAGCTACGAAGCCACCTGAGCAAAAGAGAGACAAGAACAAGTCTCCAAAGGAGCCTCAAGTTTCCAAGAAGAACACCCAGAAGAAGAAGAACAAAAGAGAAATAAGTAAGTGCGTATACTGCAGTAAGGGAAATCATTTTGAAAGCTCCTGCATGAAGAAACAAATAGACATGCTGACCCAACTCCTGGAGAAGAATGGCATCACCCTTCCAGATAGCTCAAAGAAGAGGGAAGGAGGATCAAATTCAAAAGACAGAGAGAGAGTTCATGCATTGGTTGCTGGCACATCAAGCTCACCTAGTTTCATCATTGATTCTGGAGCTTCAAGAGATATGGTTTCGACCAAGGAGGCTTTCACCTCACTTGACATGTCGAAAGTTACACCAATTGTTCTAGGAGATGACTCTCTCACTGAAAGTTTGGGCAAAGGGGGGATTGATCTTGACCATGGTAAGTTCGGCAATGTATTGTATGTTCCAAGTCTTGCCTCTAACTTCTTATCAGTGTATCAGATGACCCACATAGGGTCTCGAAAGAAGGTCATATTCTCCCCTAATGAAGTTGAGATCACAGAGATCTCAAGTGGTAAATTCATTGCAAAAGGAGTTGCAAATCACACTTCGAAGGTATACATGTTCTCACACTTCCTACCCTACTCAAACCCCTTTGCTCTTCTGATTCATGCTAATGAGGCAAGCAAGATTTGGCATGAAAGATTTAGCCACCTAAATTACAAGTATATTTCTGATCTTAGTGAAAAATAAATGGTCATAGGGTTACCAAATATTAATTTTTCCAAAGGAGTATGTCAAGGTTGCATCCTAGGAAAACACCCAGAGCATAAATTTGAGAAAGCTAGTCATGAGAGAACCTGTGCACCTCTTGAATTCATCCACAGTGATGTTGTTGCCCCATTTCCTCATATGTCAATGAGTCAGGACAAATATGCATTGACATTCATAGATGACTTTTCCAGGTATTGCTGGGTTTACTTCCTGAAACACAAGTCTGAAGTTTTTGGCCTCTTCAAAGTCTTTAAAGCTTTGGTTGAAAACGAGTCTGGGAGGAAACTCAAGGTCCTTAGATATGAAAATGGTGGTGAGTATGTCAAGTCTGAGTTCATTCAATATTGTACAGATGTAGGTATTAAGATGCAGCATTCTATCCCTTACACACCATAGCAGAATGGTGTTGCTGAGAGGAAGAACAGATCACTGAAAGAGATGGCAACCTGCATGATGGAGGCTAAGACTTTGCCACCAAAGTTTTGGGCTGAAGATATAAACTATGCAGCCTATATCTAGAATAGGTTGCCTCATAAACAGCTTGATGGTATGACTCCTTTCGAAGCATGGAGTGGGCACAAGCCAGATGTGACCCATTTCAGGATTTTTGGCTCAAGGGCTTGGGCTAGAATTCCAATAGAAAAGAGGAAGGCTTTGCAGCCCCAAATCCAAGAGTGTCTATTTGTTGGGTACTCTAAAGATTCAAAAGGGTACAAGCTGATCAATTTGAGCACAAACAAAGCCTTCATTGAAATGTGTGTTCAGTTTCAAGAAGAGCCCCTAGCAGCAGTGGAAGTTGGAGAATCCTCTTCACCACCAAAACCTTTGAATGTAACTGAAGAGATAGTTGAACATGCTGATTCTGATATGTCTGATAATGATGATTTAATTGCATATCCTAACAGTCCTACAAGACCAAAATGGGCAGCAAAGACCATTCATGCAGCTGGAGAACTAGCTGGAAATCCTAATGATCCTAGGAGGACTAGATCTCAATTTGAGAGTGCTTTGTGCATGAAAGATCCTATGTTTGTAGAGAAATGCTATCTGATGGTTGAATAAGACCCATAGACATATGAAGATGCAGCAAATGATCCAATATGGAAAACAGCCATGAAAGAAGACTTCAGCTCACTCCAGAAGAACAACACTTGGGAGTTGGTTGATATTCCCCCAGGGAGGAAGCTAGTTCACTGTAAGTGGGTGTACAAAACCAAATTTGCTGCTGATGGTTCACCTCTTTAATACAAGGCCAGATTGGTATCCAAGGGCTACTCACAGGTACATGGCATACACTACAATGAGACCTTTGCACCAGTGGAAAAGATGGACTCCATCAGGCTAGCCTTAGCCATTACAGCTTCTGTTAGAATAATCAACCCATAGTTAGCTACCTTAGACATTAATTAATCCAATTTTTGTCTTATTTGCCTAGTTTCCATATTCCACCTTAAGCAATTTGTCCTCCACACATCCATAGTGGTCAAACTTGCTAAATTTGAGTCATGGAGCACTTAGGAAACCACTTGGAATCAAATCTACTTTATTCCTGGCCTCCCTAGTGCATGTCTACTTTTTCTGCTTTATTGCCTGCTTTTTCTGAGTTTTAAGGCAATTGGGAAAGTTTGACTAGGTGAAGTTAACTTGTTTTTTGTCCTCATCATCCTCCACCCTTTTCTCCTAAGAAAAGCATGTATGATTTGTCCTTCCATCACCTATTAAATAGCCTAATTGATTTTTCCAATTCATGAGCTCCTAGACAGTTTTGGACACTGCTTTATGCACCTATGGGGGATTTGCTTAGATTTAGTAAGCCTACTTTTGACCAAATTCGAATGGCATCCTTATGCATTCAAATATCTCATGTAATTATTTATTATGGAAGCCTATGACTTCACAAGGTTGGCTATTGTATGCTTATTCAATACAGATTAGTGTTCTGCTCCATATTCAGTCTCCTTTGTGAGTAATTTGCATGTGTAATTGGCAATTGTTGTGAGTGTAATTGTTATAACACCTGGGTTAAATTTCCACATGGTATCAGAGCCTTTGTAGATCAATTTATCTCCTTCCAATTTGTTATTGCAGGTTCGACATCATTGACTGGGAGCATTCTCCTAACTGAAGGGACAATTTCTGAGCTATGGATCAATCTCAGAAGATCATCTTGACTCCATTTAAATTCTTTGAATGGAAATAAGAGATGGAGATACTGTTGAGATTGAAAGGCCTCTACAGAGTGACTATGGCAATAGAATCAGAGCCCAATGCAGCTGTAGAGAAGATTAAATGGCACAACAGGAGGGATGAGGCCTATGGTCTCCTGTGTCTAAGCATATCCAGAGACCTCATTTTCCATATTGATGGATTAACATTAACAAATGAAGTATGGGAGAAGCTTGTTGATATTTTTGGTAAGACAGATGAGATGAGGGGACATCAAATTGAAAATGAATTGATCTCCCTGAGTTCCAATAGCTTTGAATCCCTGCAACTCTATTTTTCCAAGTTCAAAGCACTTGTTTTGCAGCTAAAACAATGTGGGATCGAAAAGAAGGATGAGCAACTGGTTTTGGCCATACTCTCGAAGCTTGGCCCTGACTATTCAATGTTTGTTTCGACCTTCTATGCCAACTCGAGCCTGGAAAATGCCTAGCCTTGTAGATTTCATGGAATCTCTCACACAAGAACAAGATAAATTGGTGATGATGGGCACCATCAAACCATCCAAAGACCAAGCTCTAGTTGCTGGAGATTCGAGGGTGGATTCAAAAATCAAGAAGAAAGCTAAAAATCCACATGAGCAAAAGAGAGACAAGAACAAGTCTCCAGAGGAGCCTCAAGGTTCCAAGAAGAACCCCCAGAAGAAGAAGAACAAAGGAGAAATGAGCAAGTGCACATACTGCAGTAAGGGAAATCATTCTGAAAGCTCCTGCATGAAGAAGAAAATAGACATGCTAACCCAACTCCTGGAGAAGAATGGCATCTCCCTTCCAGACAGCTTAAAGAAGAGGGAAGGAGGATCAAATTCAGAAGACAGAGAGAGAGTTCATGCATTGGTTGCTGGCACATCAAGCTCACCTAGTTTCATCATTGATTCTAGAGCTTCAAGACATATGGTTTCGACCAAGGCAGCATTCACCTCACTTGACATGTCGAAAGGTCCACCAATTGTACTGGGAGATGACTCTCTCGCTAAAAGTTTGGGCAAAGGGAGGATTGATCTTGACCATGGTAAGTTCAGCAATGTATTGTATGTTCCAGGTCTTGCCTCTAACCTCTTATTAGTGTATTAGATGACCCACACAGGGTCTCCAAAGAAGGTCATATTCTCCCCTGATGAAGTTGAGATCACAGAAATCTCAAGTGGTAAATTCATTGCAAAAGGAGTTGCAAATCACACTTCGAAGGTATACATGTTCTCACACTTCCTACCCTACTCAGACCCCTCTGCTCTTCTGATTCATGATAATGAGGCAAGAAAGATTTGGCATGAAATATTTGTCCACCTAAATTACAAGTATCTTTCTGATATTAGTGAAAAAGAAATGGTCATAGGGTTACCAAAGATTAAGTTTTCCAAAGGACTCTTTCAAGGTTGCATCCTAGGAAAACACCTAGAGCATAAATTTGAGAAAGCTAGTCATGAGAGAACCTCTGCACCTCTTGATTTGATCCATAGTGATGTTGCTGGCCCATTTTCTCATATGTCAATGACTCAGGCCAAATATACATTGACATTCATAGATGACTTTTCCAGGTATTGCTAGGTTTACTTCCTGAAACACAAGTCTAAAGTTTTTGGCCTCTTCAAAGTCTTTAAGGCTTTGGTTGAAAACCAGTCTGGGAGGAAAATCAAGGTCCTTAGATCTAACAATGGTGGTGAGTATGTCAAGTCTGAGTTCATTCAATATTGTGTAGATGCAGGTATTCAGATGTAGCATTCTATCCCTTACACACCACAGCAGAATGGTGTTGCTGAGAGGAAGAGCAGATCACTGAAAGAGATGGAAACCTCAATGATGGAGGCTAATACTTTGCCACCAAAGTTTTGGGCCAAAGCTATAAAATATGCAGCCTATATCCAGACTAGGGTTCCTTATAAACAGCTTGATGGTATGACTCCTTTCGAAGCATGGAGTGGGCACAAGCCAGATGTGACCCATTTAAGGATTTTTGGCTCAAAGGCTTGGGCTAGAATTCCAACAGAAAAGAGGAAGGATTTGCAGCCCCAAAGCCAAGAGTGTCTATTTGTTGGGTACTTTGAAGATTCAAAAGGGTACAAGCTGATCAATTTGAGCACAAACAAAGCCTTCATTTAAAGGTGTGTTCAGTTTCAAGAAGAGCCCCTAGCAGTAGTGGAAGTTGGAGAATCCTCTTCACCACCAGAACCTTTGAATGTAAGTGAAGAGATAGTTGAACATGCTGATTCTGATATGTCTGACAATGATGATTTAATTGTAGATCCTAACAGTCCTAAAATACCAAAATGGGCAGCAAAGACCATTCATGCAGCTGGAGAACTAGTTGGAAATCCTAATGATCGTAGGAGGACTAGATCTCAATTTGAGAGTGCTCTGTGCATGAAAGATACTATGTTTGTAGAGAAATACTATCTGATGGTTGAATCAGACCCATAGACATATGAAGATGCAGAAAATGATCCAAGATGGAAAACATCCATGAAAGAAGATTTCATCTCACTCCAGAAGAACAATACTTGGGAGCTGGGTCATATTCCACCAGGGAGGAAGCTAGTTCAGTGTAAGTGGGTGTACAAAACCAAATTTGCTGCTGATGGTTCACCTTTGAAGTACAAGGCCAGATTGGTAGCCAAGGGCTACTCACATGTACATGGCATAGACTACAATGAGACCTTTGCACCAGTGGCAAAGATGGACTCCGTCACGCTAGCCTTAGCCATTGCATCTTCAAAGCAGTGGGAGGTACACCACATGGATGTGAAGTGTGATTTCTTGAATGGAGATCTCACTAAAGATATTTACATTTAGCATCCTCAAGGATTTTCTACTAACCCATATCTTGTGTGTAGGCTAAATAAGTCATTGTATGGGCTTAAGCAAGCCCCTAGGGCTTGGTATGCCAAGATTGATAGCTTTCTGCTATCACTGAATTTTGTTCTATGCAAGTCAGATCCAAATTTCTATTTGAAGTTGATTCATGCTTCATTAATGATCATTGTTTTGTATGTTGATTACCTTCTCATTACAGGAAGCTCAAAGGATGAAATTGCCTCCTTGAAGGATGCAATGAACCATGCCTTCTCAATGACTGATTTGGGCTTGTTGAGCCAATTCTTGGGGCTCGAAATTGCTCAAACCAAAGAAGGAATCAAAGTACATCAGTCCAAGTATGCCTTGGATTTTCTGAACAAATTCAATATGAAGGATTGGAAACCAAGCAAGACTCCTTTCCTTTCAGGATTTAAGCTTGAAGAAGCTGATTCTTCACCTATGGTAAACAATACATTGTATAGGCAATTGATTGGATGTTTGCTGTATATTACACATACTCGACCTGATATTTATTATGCAGTAAGTGTGGCTTCAAGATACATGGATCAACCTCATGAGATCCGTTGGAGACCAGCCAAAAGGATCCTTAACTTTGTTCAGGGAACAAGGACTCATGGGATCTTCTACAAAGCTAAATCTGATCTTGAATTGATTGGGTTTACTGATAGTGATTGGGCAGGTGACAACACAGATCGAAAGTCAACATCAGGATATGTGTTCATGCTTGTTGAAGGCCCAATCATCTGGTCAATCAAGAAACAGAGTGCCATTGCACTCTCATCTACAGAAGCAGAGTACCGAGGAGTTGTAAATGCAGTAACTCAATGTTTATAGTTGCAGGGGTTACTTGGTGAGTGTGGATTCAAATCAGAATACTCAACTACTATTTACTGTGATAATCAGAGTACCATTTGAATCTACAATGATGCAGTTCAGAAGCAGAGAACCAAACACATTGAGATCCATATGCACTACATCAGACAGCTTGTGCATGATGGCACCATTCACCTACTCTTCTGTTCATCTTCAGAACAAGTAGAAAATATATTCACCAAATTTTTTTGTGAGAATACATTCAGAAATCTCAAATCACTGTTGGGGATTGCTGATCATGTTGTGAAGCATGAGTGATGACAAGATTTCCAAATTTTGTTTTACTGTCCATGTTTAAGGGAGGACTTTTCCCACTGGGTTTTTGCCTCTTTCCTTGGTTAAATGGAAATGCAGTATGTAAAGGGTGACTAAGCCTTATTGCTAGGCCCTATAATTTTTTGATATTTTACTCATAATTCAGGATTAAGGGGGGTTTTTAGAATAATCAACCCATAGTTAGCTACCTTAGACATTAATTAATCCAAATTTTGTCTTATTTGCCTGGTTTCCATATTCCACTTATGCAAGTTGTCCTCCACACATCCATAGTGATCAAAATTTCTAAATTTGAGTCATGGAGCACTTGGGAAACCACTTGGAATCAAATCTTCTTTATTCTTGGCCTCCCTAGTGCATGGCTGTTTTTTCTGCTTTATTGCCTGCTTTTTCTGAGTTTTAAGGCAATTGGAAAAGTTTGACTAGGTGAAGTTAACTTGTTTTTTGTCCTCATCATCCTCCACCCTTTTCTCCTAAGAAAAGCATGTATGATTTGTCCTTCCATCACCTGTTATCTTGCCTAATTTATTTTTCCAATTTGTGAGCTCCCAGATAGTTTTGGAAACTACTTTATGCACCTATGGGGGATTTACTTAGATTTAGTAAGCCTGCTTTTGACCAAATTCAAATGGAATCCTTATGCATTCAAATCTCTCATGTAATTATTTATTGTGGCAGCCTATGACTTCACAGGGTTGGCTATTGTACACTTATTCAATACATATTAGTGTTTTGCTTCATATTCAGTCTCCTTTGTGAGTAATTTGCATGTGTAATTGGCAATTGTTGTGAGTGTAATTGTTCTAACACCTGGGTTCAATTTCCATAGCTTCAAAGCAGTGGGAGGTACACCACATGGATGTGAAGTGTGCTTTCCTGAATGGAGATCTCACTAAAGATATTTACATGCAGCAGCCTCAAGGATTTGCTACTAACCCATCTCTTGTGTGCAGGCTAAAGAAGTCATTGTATGGGCTTAAGCAAGCCCCTAGGGCTTCGTATGCCAAGATTGATAGCTTTCTACTATCACTAAATTTTGTTTGATGCAATTCATATCCAAATGTCTATTTGAAGCTGATTCATGGTTCATTAATGATCATTATTTTGTATGTTGATGACCTTCGCATTACAGGAAGCTCAAAGGATGAAATTTCCTCCCTGAAGGATGCAATGAACCATGCCTTCTCAATGACTAATTTGGGCTTATTGAGCCAATTCTTGGGGCTCGAGATTGCTCAAACCAAAGAAAGAATAAAAGTACATCAGTCCAAGTATGCCTTGGATTTGCTGAACAAATTCAATATGAAGGATTGCAAGCCAAGCAAGACTCCCTTCCTTTCAGGAGTTAAGCTTGAAGAAGTTGATTCTTCACCTATGGTAAACAATACACTGTATAGGAAATTGATTGGATTTTTGTTGTATCTTACACATACTCGACCTGATATTTATTATGCAGTAAGTGTGGCTTCAAGATACATGGATCAACCTCATGAGATCCATTGGAGAGCAGCCATAAAGGATCCTTAACTTTGTTCAGGGAACAAGGACTCATGGGATCTTCTACAAAGCTAAATCTAATCTTGAATTGATTGGGTTTACTGACAGAGATTGGGTAGGTGACAACACAAATCAAAATTCAACATCAGGATATGTGTTCATTCTTGCTGAAGGGCCAATCAGCTGGTCAAGCAAGAAACAGAGTGCCATTGCACTCTTATCTACAGAAGCAGAGTACAGAGGAGTTGTAAATGTAGCAACTCAATGTTTATGGTTGCAAGGGTTACTTGGTGAGTGTGGCTTCGAATCAGAATACTCAACTACTATCTATTATGATAATTAGAGTACCATTCAAATCTGCAATGATCCAGTTCAGAAACAGAGAACCAAACACATTGAGATCCATATGCACTACATCAGACAGCTTGTGCATGATGGAACCATCCACCTACTCTTCTGTTCATCTTCAGAACAAGTAGCAGATATCTTCACCAAAGTTTTTTGTGAGAAGATATTCATCAATCTCAAATCACTGCTGGGGATTGTTGATCATGCTTTGAAGCATGAGTGATGACAAGATTTCAAAATTTTGTTTTACTGTCCATGTTTAAGGCAGGATTTTTCCCACTGGGTTTTTGCCTCTTTCCTTGGTTAAATGGACATGCAGTATGTAAAGGGTGACTAAGCCTTGTTGCTAGGCCCTATAATTTTCTGATATTTTACTCTTAAGTCAGGCTTAAGGGGGGGGTGTTAGAATAATCAACCCATAGTTAGCTACCTTGGACATTAATTAATCCAATTTTTGTCTTATTTGCCTAGTTTCCATATTCCACCTTATGGAAGTTGTCCTCCACACATCCATAGTGGTCAAAATTGCTAAATTTGAGTCATGGAGTGCTTGGGAAACCACTTGGAATCAAATCTGCTTTATTCCTGGCCTCCCTATAGCATGTCTGCTTTTTTTGCTTTATTGCCTGTTTTTTCTGAGTTTTAAGGAAATTGGGAAAGTTTGACTAGGTGAAGTTAACTTGTTTTTTTTCCTCATCATCCTCCACTCTTTTCTCCTAAGAAAAGCATGTATGAGTTGTCCTTCCATCACCTATTAGCTTTCCTAATTGATTTTTCCAATTCGTGAGCTCCTAGACAGTTTTGGAAACTGCTTTATGCACCTATGGAGGATTTGCTTAGATTTAGTAAGCCTTCTTTTGACCAGATTTGAATGGCATCCTTATGCATTCGAATCTCTCATGTAATTGTTTATTGTGGCAGCCTATGACTTCACATTTTTTGGCTATTGTACACTTATTCAATACAGATTAGTGTTCTGTTCCATTATTCTGTCTCCTTTGTGAGTAATTTGCATGTGTAATTGGCAATTGTTGTGAGTGTAATTGTTCTAACACCTGAGTTCAATTTCCACACGATTGTCTCAGGAGACCACCCACTACTCTATTGTCTATAGATATGAGTATGTAGGGTTATGACACCACTACTTGGCTGCAATTGTATTCGGTAGACTGCATTTTTTCTACAATCTATCGACAGCTTCAGACTAAAAATTTGTCAACTGTTAACTACTTCTTGAAGGACACCTTGCTATACAAGCTTAGACAATTTTGTGTACCAACCAATGAGCATTGATAGAAGCTTATCTGGGGCGTGCACTACAGTAAGACTGTAGGACATTTTGGAGTCACAAAAACACTTGTTATCCTCCAAAAGTATTTCTACTTTCCTTCACTTAAATATGACGTCAACAAGTACATTCAATCTTGCATGGTTTGTGCCATTGCTAAACCTTCGAATCAACGACAAGGACTGTACACACCCCTTCTAGTTCCTAGTTGACCATGGGAATCTATTTCTATGTACTACTTCACAGGATATCCTACTACCAAACATCAGCATGAAGGGATACTAGTAGTAGTTCACAAATTTTCCAAGATGGCATAGTTGACAAACTTTGGTATCCTTGGGTTCAACACATCTCAGCAACTACACTCATATTTCGTTTTCCAAGTTCCAAGTCTATTTTACCCTCTTGCCAATTGATCAATGTTTCAACAAGTTAATTTTTTTTGGTCTTGATAGTGAAATCTATCAAATCTACGCCCTCCAATAACTCATCATTGACACCCTCCCATAAGTTTCATAATCACGCCTATGTTCAAAAAGAAGAAGAAAAAACCTTGTTTCCCCAGGTTACGAAAATGCCAATGTCTCTTGTTTTAATAAGAAAATTAATCATCCCTCCCATTTTAATGTTCCCGTGCCATTTTTAAATAATAATAATAATAATAATAATAATCCCCTTTTGCACCTTTTTACTTAATTTAATATGTTGTTAATAGATAGTAATTATTATAATATGTTTTTAATATATTAATATATTATAGTTAAAAATTATAAAATATATTAATGTTAAAAAATTAAATTCACATGGAAAGAAAGGAACTGGGTGAAATACAAATAGGAATGGAGGGAAAAGAATTGGGGGAAATAGAAGTTTGGGGAAAGAAATTTTGAAGTTTTGTTATATTTTTGCCTCGATCTAAAGGTAGTTATGTAGTAAATAATGGTTTTTAAAAATCAAAGTGTCTCAGCAAAAGCCGCAAGGGTTTGTCTCAGGTTTAATAGTGGTTTTATCATAAGATGAGAACCATCAAAACCTTATGGGTTTACGATTCAAGTAGGGTTCATCAACTTCTTAATTGAAGGTAATATTCTGGATTTCCAGTGATCCCTACTTTGGTTTGATGCTTGGATTCTCTGAGGGAATAAAAAATATCTTTTTCAGATTTTGTCTTCTATGTTTTGCTTGAGTACAATTGGAAATTTGTTTTTTTTTAATGATAGTAGAGACCTTGTTTACCTTTATCTTCCAAAAACCCCAAGTCTTTCTTTAATCAAATGCACAAGAATGTAAATCTCACCAAAATCGTATGAGAATTCCAAAAGGAACAAAAGTTACCCTTATCCCATTTAGGGATATCTTTGTATTAAAGTGATATTTCTCTGGCGATTTTGGTTTCCACCCTTCCAGACATTTAGTGAATTTCCCTAGGAATTCCAAACATCAAGTCTCGTTGTCTTCTACACAACTCTTTATTTACCCCAAAAATTTCTATTCCATAATAGATACAGAATAATAACTTATTTTATACCAAGTAGAAGGACTCTTATAAAAAGGTAAGATGAAGATAAATGTGGGTTGATGTTGGGAGGTATAACCCTAAGCTTCTCTCCATGACCATAATTCATAATATCTAAGGTACTTTATCTTTTGTTTAGTTACAATAAAAAATTTCTTTGTGTGTTGATGTTTGATTATCATCTTATTTGTTGTGTTCTAATTCGATCTTTGTTTATTTACTTGGTGTTTAGTCTTTAAATGAAAACATGCTTATATAGCATTGCACAGGTTTAGGACCTACACTGAAACCGCTGTTTCGTCCTCCTCATAATCCTCTATGGAATCCTCCTTGCGAACGATACTACGATTGATTAAAATTTTGTTGATGCAACTGATTTGGCTATGGTTGAACATACTATGATTGAGTATACTACGGCTAAGTATATTGTGGATTTTGTGGATCATATTGCATCTGGTTAAACTAAGGATGTGGCGGAGAAAACGACGGTTGCAGTTGCGCAAACTATGGTTCCTGTTGCGGTGAAGGCCTCTCTATTGATCAGTGTTCTTCTCCATTCACGTAGTATGTGTACATTGTCCTTTATTGGAGTAGGTCATATGACCGACAATCCTTCTCTTCATGACCATTAGAATGACAAAAATTACAGAATAAGTTTGCATGTTTCAATACTAACTTTTGGAGATATAAACACTTGTTTCGATGTCCTCGAGTTTGACAGATTCAACACCATGGTAGACCGAATTGACTTAATGGGTTTGGAGCGCCTGACTACAAGTAATCACAGAATTCCAAGCATTGATATTTATGATGTCCTTTCGTGCCACATCGGGTACACCATACTTCTTCATGAATTTATTTTCCCTTGTTGATTTCTTGCAACTCAATCGTCAGATTCGCCAAATATGATTATATCTGGTTCATTCCAACTCCAGTTTAACCCACTTGTGAAGCCTTCAGCTTCATCACAATTTCCAGAGCCTCAGTCTATGTCACAATCTTCTGCTGCATTAATGGCATGTGAATATGTGGCACCAATGCAACAATGAACCATTCATTGTGTTGTACGTCACTCATTCTGAAACTGAATTTTTCCATTGGCGTCTTGAATTGTTGATCAAAATCCTAGACCAAATCATTCAAATATTGCTTGATTTCCTTTAATTCTGTGATGTACTGTGACTCATATTTGGGTTTCCCGAATTCCTCAATCAATCTAGTCCTGATCTGTTCTAGATTCTTTTGCAGGTTACCTATCGGAACTTGTATGAATTTCATATACCAATATAATGCATGACCTCGAAAAGTTATCACAAGTTGACCCTTCTTAATGACTTCATCTTGGACTTGCTTCTCCCATACCGCGACGCATAGAAACCAATATTGATCAGGATCTTTAGTCCCATTCCAATGGAACAGAGGTAATTCTACATTGTCTCCCACCATCCTGGGCCTTCTTCCTATACTGGTTGATCCGCTACTATTACTTCGGTGATGACACACTAGGCAGTCTTGAGATGTTCTTGTGTTTCTTCTTGAGCGTGGCATAGTGCAGGGAGGTGTAGGTACGTTGTTACTTTGGGTTGGTCCTTCCTCGGACTCTAATGTATCTTGGGTGTCTCCTTCATCATTGTAGGGTTGTTTAGTCCCTCTTGATCTTCTCTCGTAGTTTCTTGTTTCGGTCACACCAAGACTCTCCCTAGTCCTCCACCTCTTCTCTTACCAGAACCTTACCCCACTTCGTAGAACACCACACTCTTCCTCGACTTCCCTCATAGTCTCGTCGTAACTACCATCCATCTACCTAGTATAGTTTCATCCAACCTGTGCCTCTGTAGTACCCATAACATACATACACTAGGGATTTACTCACAGGAGTTCATTTTCAATATACCTTTTTCAAAAATGAGCATCTTAATCCACGATTTCAAATACAATAGAAACCTACCTCTTGGTCCTTGGAATAATTCCCTTTCTACATCATTATAGGATTTGACTAGGTTGGAAACAAACTCAGTGATCCATCCTTCCAAACTTTTGTCAAACCACACTTCGACAACCCTCGATGCCCTGTTGTCTACCTCTTTCATTCGATGGATCAGCTCGGGGGTCCAACAAGTAGGTTCACCTCCTTGGAAGTTTTGTTTCTGGTAGGTCAGTTGCGCCAACCACTCATGCAAGATAATCAGGAATCCAACAAAGACATATTCATGGATATTTGAATAGACATCTCTTCACAACCACTCTTTTGTTGTTAGTTTGTAACTTTGGTTTTTTTTGTTAGGAATTCTCGATCCTTCGAATCAAACCAGTCCTGAATATATGGTTTCATCGTATTCCACAACATGTCCGCTTCATTCTTGCACTAAGTTCCTGGTAATGGAACCATTTGTTGACACACTTTAGTCGACAGGGGCTCACACACTGCGACCTCCCTGAACATCGACCCAGACAGGTTTTACCCTACCGAGCAACACCTGTGAAGTAGATGAGGTATCACCCGATATGTTCAATAAAGAGCTGCATGAACTAAGTTTCCACAAATGGGAATAGGACTTGTGCACTAGGCCTGATCAGTCGTATTTTCATCAAAGATTCAGAATCGGGTTTATTGCATCATTCATTCATTAGTATAATATATTTATCATCACATCCTTCCATTACACAGAAAATAGGTCAACATACAAGAATCCAGTCATCATGCGAAGACTTATCATCAAAAGTAAAACATTAGGGCATTAGTTCATTCATTCATATCGCAACAGTTCATTCATTCAGATTACAACACATCATTTATTCATATCGCAACATTCACAACTAACATTTATCATAAATTGCATCGCAACATAACACAAAGAATTCTCAACAAAATTCTCATCTCATTAAGTTTCGCAGGTCAACACACTTCCTCCAAATACATCTCCTGGTCGAAAGCTTTAAACCAAAATCGAAGATACAAAGATTGATTATCCAAATATGCCAAAAACATGATCTAAGACAAATCCAAGATATGATCCACCAAAACATGATATACCTACTACATTTCTAAATCCTTATATAGCCTTGCGCCATTAAAAAATGGTCCACATCTAACTATCTTTATAACTAACTCAGAACAAAAAATACAAAAATAAAACCAAGTCGACCACTTGTCTACTTATTCACCTTGTGCAATGTTATTTGACTTCTGTCGTTGTCGCACCATGTGCACTAAAACCCCTTTCCAACACTTCTAGATCCACAAATTTCTGTCAGATTTGAGTAATTACCTTATTATCTCCCAAAATAAATTTATTTTGATAAGATGAATAATTAGATTCATGTTATGAAATATTTATTGATGACTAACAAATTGAGGGTCTTTAGTTTTGCTATATTCGAGAAAATTGGAAGTTTTAGCTTTCGGCGGCTTAGGCGGGGTTCTTAACAACTCATCAGCCACCGAAAAGCTTTGTTTTGGCAGCTAACAGTTTAACATAGGATAAGGGTTAACCATAGAAAGTTGTCCCGATCGATTAGTTGGCAAAAGAACTTTTGGTGGCTTAGGCGAGACCTTCAAATAGCTCATTAGCCACCGAAAAGTGTTGGTTTCGATAGCTTAGCGAACATTTGAAGGAGGCCATTAACCACCAAAAGTAGGTAAAAGGCATTGGGGAAAAAGTGGTTTCGGTGGCTTAGGAAAAATCTCTGATGGTTCATTAGCCACCGAAAGGCTTGTCTTACGGCGGTTAAAAGGAGATATCAGAGAGACCACAATCTACCAAAAGCCAAGTTTTACAGCACCATTTGGAAACTGGTTTCGATGGCTTAGGCAATTAGTTCAGCATTTCATTAGCCACCGAAATCCTTGTTTTTGGTGGCTAGCAGACAATTTCCTGAGGGCCCTTAACTGCCAAAAAGGTGAAAAGAATAAAATGGTTAGAAAACTATCAAATCACGACTCGTCAATGCAATAGAAATCATCAAAGGGCATGATAAACCACCGAAAAGACAGGAGACTGCATCAAGGCACAAGTGAATTATTGAGAAGGTCATTGTTCAGCTGATGAGGACCGAAGTGACTGGAAACCCTACTCTTCCATCCATCTATCCAAAGAACTGCAGAATGATCCACGGGGTATCCAGGTTGATTGAAACATAATTGCTAGTTAGGGGGTCTCGAAAACATCAACCAAAGCCATCATCCTCTGACCTAAGCATCACTCATGCAGTTAAAAACCTTGATAATCAGCACCCAATCCTTTAGTACACTCCACCTTCAATTATAGGAACTCTCACCACCAACAACCATCTCTGAGAGTCAACCTACTAAAAACACTCTTCCACGAAACTTGAAATTTATTTTTGCAGGTACCCAGGAGTAACATTCAGGAAATGAAGAAGGGAGGGCCTGCTCTCAGGGAAGAATTGGGAGACATCAGCTACCTGGAGGCACATCCAGAAGTCTATTAGTTTTTCAAGGATGCTGGCTGCTATAAGTTTTGTGAGAAAATTCAAGGTTCACACCAGCAGGTGGCTGAGGCATTTGCTCTCTCTTTCGATGGCTCCAAGGCAATTATAGATAAAGAATAATTTTTGATGGATGAAACCCTAATTTCTCAAGTGAATGAACTCCCTAGCACTGGGGAGAAGTGGTTTAAAACCACCATTCCAAAGGATGTAGAGTTTAGGTCTTATCTCAAGCATGAACATAGAGGAGTGGTATGGAAGAAAAGTGTCCCCTCCTCCTGGATAGAAGAGAGGTGGCAGCAATTACTAAGGGCCATTGTGGTGTACATAAATTGTGATGGGAGATACAACAGGGCCATGATTTACCATTTCAAATTGATAAACCACTTCACAGGAAAAATCCCACTAAATTTACCTCTCTACTTACCCAGGATCTTGGCAAAAATGGCACACCAAGTGAAGGCTCAGCCAACCAAGATTGCTGGCAAACTATCTCATCATGGTCTTATCCAACTCCTGATCCAAGAATTGATGAAGAGAAGAAATATGTCATGAGATTATTTCTTGTTTTGGAATGGTTTTGAAATAGGCCTACAGCCACAAGAAAAGGGGAATTCTCCTTCTAAAAAGTCTAGCACACCAAAGAGTGGGAAAAGGAAGAGAAGGGCTATATCCCCAACAACAACAGAACATCATCCTTCGTCTTCCAAAGCCAACAAGGTCAAAAGAAACTTGGATTTCAGTGAAAAGGACCAGGAAGTTACAACACACCTTGGGAAAATTTTGAACCTACCCTATTCAAATTCAGAAGAGGAAAAAGAGGAAGGTGTTGACCTAGCATTGCAAGTTGTAGCAGAGATTGAAGGACTCCCATCACCTACACCAAAAGAGAAAGATGAACTAGCAGAGAAGGATTCATCTAGAAATCCCAAGACTCAAAGGATAAATCAGTTGCTGATGCAAGTGTATGACATGGAAATTTTAGAAAGAGAGATAAAGAAAAACAATGCTACATTGACCACGAGGAACAAGCCGTTGCACAACTCTTACCTAGAGATGAGAGAAAGGTATGTTTTTCTAAAAATACTGAACAAAAGATACCTAAAAGACAACACAAGGATGTATAGAATGATTAGGATTTAGAGACTACAGATGAAGGAGGCCAAGCCAAACCCTAGCACTCACCTCACATTGGAAACCCTAGCTGAAGCTGTAGTAAGCCTTCAGCCTCCAGAATCAAACTAGGATACTATTAACCTTCCTAACATAGAGCCTGTTGAATAAGAAAGATAAGCAAACAAACTTGAAAGAAAATTTTTGGATGTGGCTTAATAGTTTTTGAAGAAAAGGGATTTTGGTGGCTTAGGCGGACGCTGAGGTAGTTCATTAGCCACCGAAAGCAGGTGGCTTAGGCGGACGCTGAGGTAGTTCATTAGCCACCGAAAGCACTGCTTTCGGCAGCTAACAGTTCCGATGTTTTGGCCTCTTAACCACCGAAAGAAAAAAGAGGCATAGGATAGAATTTTGGCATGAAGGACCAGTTTTGGGAAAACATGAATAGCTCAGGGACGAAGTATAAAGATGAAGGACACTGAAGAACACATCAGGGAAGGTATGCTTCAGTTTTGCTGTGACATAAAGTAAGAAAAGGTCACCAACACTTAACTGTCTAAGTAAAATAGTGACTTATCGAGCAGAGGACCAGTGGCAGTTATTTCTAGTACTTACTTTAGTTATCAAAAGGTTCAAAGAGTGAATGATTTCTACAGTTAGTTAGACTAGTAGTTAAATTAGGGTTTTTGACCTAATTATGTAAAAACAATTATTTTGTCTATTTTTAGTAAATCAGATCCAATTTTTCAGGATCTGAATATTATTGTAAAGGCTATAAATCCTAAGACTTATTTTATTGAAAGGGTTCAACTTTGGGGAATTGTATACCATTACTATTGTCAAGCTTCTCATATTGCTCATGACCTAATTTAAGCTCTTTTTCTATCATATGTCCAACTTCCATTTTCTGTCTATTCTGTGCTTATGCTTGAATGTGTTATTCAGGTTTATTGATGTCTAATAGCTGTCATCCTATTAGCATATTGATGAGTTGAATTATAAGTACCGTTCTTTTTCTGATTAGCCATTTATATATATATGTTTTATGTATGAATCTGCCAGCATGATAAGTTCTCCATTGTTATAGCGAATTTCACCACTCTAGGTGAATCACACTTTGTATGGCCTTACCCTGTCCTGCTGCAAACTCCTTAGACCCTATGGACCACTTTTTGTCCTTTGATGTTTCCTTCATCATCCCTTAAAACACATGAAAAATTATATACGCGACTTTTAACCTTATAAGCGCGTACATACGCGGATCTGACCACTAAAACCGCGTACATCGGGATGTGTAAATAATCCAAATCCTTTTGGAGTTTTCTTGACATGGATCCAACTCATTTGACTCGTGGCCTTCCATATGCCTTGAGATCACTCAAATTCGACCTTTCATTACCCCTTTGAAAATCTATATAAGGAACCCCTTGGTACATTTAAGGCATAAGAGAGAATTGAGAGCAACTAAACCATAGTCCATTGTTGCCGGAACTTATGCTTGAGTCTGCATCCCTTTGTCCCTTGGAGAACTTTTGTGTTCTTCCCAAGCTTGCCTTTTGCTTGTGAGCTTGCTATCGAGAGATGGAGGATTGAAGTGGTGTAGGCCCAAGTGGGGGATTCAGTTTCTCCAGTTTGCAGACATGCCATCAGAGGTTGTATCTTGTAATATCTGATTTATATTAATAGAAATATCTTTTCATGTCCAATGATGTGTATTTGAATGAATATTTTATCCATGGGATTATGTCAAATGCTTTTACATTATTGATTATATATGCTAGAATAGATCTAACACCATGATATATAGAATGCTTGTATTGTTTACTTGTTGTTGAGGAAGTAATATAGCAATTCAAGCTGGAGATTGGAAAGCTCAATGGGGATCTACTTCAACCGTCCAGAATAAGGTACGAGGTCTGATCCTTTAGTGTTAGACATTTTATTTATATTGCATATTGGGAAAGATTGATTTATGGAGTCAAACTGTTTTTTGTGGTACCCCAAGCCATGGGAATTGCTCTCTGTAACATCCATCTCTGCACATTATTATCAAACCTCTGAACAGTGGTAGTTAGAAGCCTTATCCCTAATTGAGTTTCATGCATGTCTTGAGAGTGTGAGGTTCTATAGGTTACCTAACTTGATCCATTTAGAAAACCCTAAAAACATTTAAGTTACCAGGAATCCTCAAGCTGCAACCTAGAGCAGTTTCCTGGAGTAACAACAAATTGGCGCCATTGTCAGGGAGAGGAGACTGAAGCTCGTCTTCCATGGGAGACAACATAGATCCTGCTTTGATGATAGAAAAAGTTTGGACACTATTTTGGTTGTAATCATCTATCTAGAGACTCCATTTAAATAGGGTGGCTTCAAGAAGACCAAGCACTAGAGAAAACACTCAAGGGCCATCGGCAACACCTGTTTCAGATCCAAAAGAGATTCTGAGAAGAGCTAGGGCTTCACTAAGGTAGACCAGCAGTGCTGCAAAGGAAGCTACATCAGGTGTTTCAACAAATATTTCTGCTGTTATTTCTTCTGCTGAAACATTTAATTCTCAGGAATTTATAAATACATCAGAAAATATTAGGGTTTGGGTATCTTCAAGCACTGCTGCTTGTGAAAATCCAATCCCTAGTGACTCCACTGGGATAAGTTTACCACCATCACCTTTTCAGCTACTACCTACATCAGTACTACCTTCCTCCACCCTTTCCATACCCATTTCCAATATGGCTGCCCCTCTAACAAAAATGGAAAGGATCTTGGTAGCTAGGTATGCCCCCCTGAATTTCCCTAACCCCCTCTCGGCCATGCCCACTAGAGACTATCTCAAGTACATGCCTAAATTTACAGGAGAGAGAGATTTCATAGCTGAAGAACATCTAGAGGCATTCTACAGTTATGTTGAGCACATCAATATAGAACAAGAAGACATGTGGACTAGGGTTTTTGTGCAAAGCCTAGATGGTTAGGATAGGAAATAGTTCAAAGAACTACCTACTTGATTAGTAGTAGACATTGAAGCCCTAGATGACATCTTTCTAAAGCATTAGGGAGAGAGCATAGACCACCTCTATTATATCACCAAGTTTAGCAACTTGAAAAGAGAGAATGGGGAGTCTATCTCCAACTTCACCAAGAGGTTCAATAATATGTATAGCAATATCCCCACTGTGATCAAGCCCACTAATACCTCACCCATAATAACTTATGCAAATGCCTTTGACTCTGATTTATGCCTGCTTCTCAAAGAGAGGAGATCAACCTCCTTATCAATCATCCAGGATGCTACCCTAGAGGTAGAATCTAACATTGTGGCATCTCAGAAGGTCAAAGGAAAGATAGATAGGAAGAAGAAGCCAACAGACCCCCTTCGATCTTCTTCATCAGAGAACAAGATTGAAAAAATGACCAAACTGTTAGATAACTTGACTACTGAAATGTCTAAGCTAAAGGACTGAGGGAAGATACCTATGAGGGGTAAAGGTCCAAGTGATTTTATTCCCCGAAACCCTAATTTTGTCCCTTACAAAAGAGGCAACCTCCCAGTTCAGATCCTTAGAAGGGAAAGGAATCAAGGGGAAGATCAGAGACTCGGAGCTCCTTTTCAGAATGTTGTACTAGAAGAAGAACCAGAGTTCATTCAGGAAGAAGGAGAGGTTGAAGACAACATCCACTGCATGGAGGATGAAGTTGACTATTCTTTTTTGACACAAGTAGAATATGAGGAAGCCCTAATTGATCAGAACATCAATGAAGAAGCAGTATATTAGGTTGATCATCAAGGAGGGTCTAATCTACGGTCCAGGCTAGTTGCTCCCCCTAAGAAGAATGATGTTCCTGTAAAGCAGACTACTGCGCCAGCTAAAAAGGATACTATTTTACCAAAGAAAATGGCTGTCATTCCCAAACCATTGAAAAAACCAGTACCTTCATCAAGCCTTGATCCTTCCCAACTCAAATATCCAGTACATGAGATAAGGTTCCCTGATAGACTGCATTATTCTTTCAACCTTGAGTCATAGATTCAAAAATTGAAGATCCCATTCCCATTAATAGAGCTAATGAAAGATGATGCATTCAAATCTTCCATACTGAATTCTCCTTAGCCAAAGATACATATTGATACTGACTTTGTCAATATGCAAGATGATAAACCTATTGTAACCCTAGGCCCTATGATCCAATATCTAAAGGATTCTTTCCCACCTTTCTACATATCCTTGAATATCCATGATAAAGTCCTTCATAATTGCCTGCTGGATTCAGGAGCTTCCCATAACCTAATGCCAAAGGCTGTGATGGATGAGCTTGGTCTCAGCATTACAAAACCCTACCATGATCTGTTCTCCTTTGACTCCAGAAATTTCAAGTGCTTGGGCCTCATCAAAGACCTTGTTGTAAACCTATCTCAGCTACCCTCAAAAAGCATCATGATGGACATTGTAGTGGATAATATCCCTCCTAAATTACTGTCTCGATCATGGATTAAAAGGCTAGGTGGCACCCTTCAGATGGACCTTACATATGCTATAATCCCAATGTTTGGAGGGGAGACCAAGAGGCTTTACAGAGAGAATCAACTTGCCTACATCATAAGCAACGAAAAGAATTCAGTGAACCACCCCATCTATGTAGTAGACACTGATTTTGGGTCATGCATTCTGCAAATAGATGATTCTTAACAAACACTAGTCCAACTTACTAAGCCCACCTGTCAGCAGCCCGAAGAAGTGACTACATTAGTCTAGAGCATGTATTTTGATGGGGCTAGCACTCAAAACTCAGCAGATGCAAGTGTAGTAATGATTTCTCCATCCAAAGAGAATATTCATCTATCTTATAAGCTCGATTTTAAAACCACTAAAAATATAGAAGAATATGAAGCCTTGTTATTAGGAGTGAAAGATGCCAAGGAAATGGGGATCATGTGCATGAAAATATTTGGAGATGTAAACCTTATTATACAGCAGGTCAACAACACCTTTCAAGCAAAAAATGTCAGACTAAAGGCTTACAGGGACGAGGTATGGAAACTCAGAGACTCCTTTATGTTTTTTGAACTGTCATATATACCTAGGGCTTTAAATCACATGGTTGATTCCCTGGCTGTCTCTGCAAGTCCGTTTGTTCCTCCTTCCCTGCTAGATAATGTAAAATTTTGGAAGGTGTTTGAGAATGATGATGAGCTTAGTAAATTCCTTCAGCTAGTAGATGAATTCTCTAATATGCATATAGATCAGAAAAACCTAAACATGGAAGAATCCCAACAGCTCAAGTTGAAATATAAAGTAGCTAATTAGAATATTATCTAATTATCCAGCAATTATATACCTCAAGGTCTGGTACCCCTAGAAGAGTTTTTTTATCATAATGACATCCCTCTCAAGCCTGCCAAAAAGGAGCAAGACCCTATTGTCCAAGAGCAAGACATAGGTAGCCAAAGCCATCCAAAACTTGTAAATCTGTCAATTGAGTTGAATGCTAATCAGAGGTCCAAATTTTGTGTCCTATAAAAGAATTTGCTGATATATTTTCCTGGGAGTACAGTGACCTGAAAACCTATGACACCAATATCATCCGACACGGGATTCCTTTGGAGAAGGACACCATACCTTTCAAATAGAAGTTGAGATCCATCAGTCCTCTCCTACTACCTCTAATTCAAAAAGAAATCCATAAGCTCCTCAAAGCCAAAATCATAATTGCCCTTAGGTATTCCAAGTGGATTGCAAACTTAGTGGTGGTAAGGAAGAAGAACAAGGAGATTAGGTTATGTGTGTATTTTAGAAACCTGAACAAGTGCTCCAAAAAAGACAACTATCCACTACCCAAGATGAAATAGTTGTTGCAAAGAGTCTCAGGGGCTAGTGTCATTTCATTTCTGGATGGTTTCTCTGGATACAACCAAGTTGTTGTGCACCCTGATGACCAAGAGAAGACTTCTTTTACCACTCCCTAGGGCACTTTCATGTATGCCAAAATGACATTTGGACTTATGAATGTTGGGGCCACTTTTAAGAGAGCCATGGACCTAGATTTTGTAGGATTGAAAGATAAAAAATTTCTTATATATCTGGATGACCTAACTGTTTACTCTCACAGCCATCATGAACATTTGCAGCATTTGAGGAGGGTATTTCTGAAATGCAGGAGGTTTGGGATATCACTCAACCCTAAGAAGTCCCAATTTGCACTCAGTGAGGGGAAACTCTTAGGTCACATAGTCTCAGCTGAAGGTGTGAAGATTGATCCGGTTAGGGTTGAAGCAATCCAGAAGATGTCCATACCTAGGTCAAAAAGGGATATTCAGTCCTTTTTGTGTAAGATAAATTTTGTTAGGAGGTTCATCCCTAAATTTTCTGATATGATTAAAGCACATAACATCTATGTTGAAAAAGGATGCAGAAATCAAATGGACTGACCAGGCAAGAAGCTCTTTCGAATACATCAAGAAGGCTATCATGGAAGCCCCAACCCTGATTAGTCTGGACTACACCAAGAGTTTTTTCATCTTCTCCTTTGCATCCTATGACACAGTGGTAGCTGTGCTATTACAAAAAGATGATGAAGGCCTCGATCATCCAATTGCATTATTTAGCAAGACATTGTGGGATGTTGAGCTGAAGTATGATCCCATTGAGAAACATGCTTATGCTCTCATCAAGTCATTGAAAACCTTCAGGATTTATATTCTACATGCAAAATTCCTTGCCTATGTTCCTTTAGCTACTGTGAAGGATGTTTTGACTCAGCCTGAAATTGATGGAAAGAGAGCTAAATGGATTTCCAAGCTCATTGAGTTTGATATAGAGGTAAAGCCCACCAAGCTAGTAAGAGGCCAAGGTCTGTCCAAACTTATGGCTAAAGAAAACTATGAACTAATGGGGATAAAGTTCAATTGTGTCAATTCAGCAAAATTGCAAACTGTAGTAGCAGCAAAAGTAGTTCAGGATCAGAATGACATTCAACAAGTGGCTGAAAAATTTCCTTCATGTGAGTGGTACTCAGATATTATTAATTTTTTGCAAAAGTTAGAAGTTCCACATGATCTCACTCCAAATCAAGCACGAGATCTTAAACTAAAGTCTGTTAAATTATGTATAGTTGATAAATTGTTGTATTGGAAATATCTGTCTAAGGTTTTGTTGAGGTGTCTAGATAAATAAGAATCAGTTTAGGTCATGCATCACTTTCATTCCAGCACATGTGGAGGCCATCATTATTGGAAGACCACAGCCCACAAGATTCTGAGGGTAGGGTACTATTTTCCAGTCCTTTTTTCTGATGTGTGTACCTTTGTGAGGACCTGTGACCAATGCCAAAGATTTATAGGCCCAAGCAGCAGCTCAGATCCTTTCCCCTTAGGCCTATTGTATTGAATGAGCCTTTCCAACAATGGGGTCTAGATTTCATAGGTGAAATAAATCCCTCATCTAGTGGGCAGCATAAATGGATCCTAGTAGCCACATAATACTTTACCAAGTGGATAGAGGCAGTACCCACTAGGAATGCAACTCATCGGGTCATCATGAAGTTTTTATATGAGAATATCTTTATCAGGTTTGGATTCCTAGTAAGGTTAGTGACTGATAGTGCACCATATTTCAAAGCCGGGGCATTGGTTAAAATGTGTGAGTCAATGGGTGTTCAGCTGGTGCACTCCACATCCTATTATCCTCAAGGAAATGGCTTGGATGAGTCATCTAACAAAATCCTATTCGGGATCATCAGAAAACTATTGGAGACAAATCAGAAAAGCTGGGATTCTAAGCTAAAATTTGCTTGGGTTGATAGGGTAATAGACAAAATATCTATAGGGACTTCTCCATTCAAATTAGTTTATGGTACTGAGGCCATTTTTCCCATTCAACTGATTCTGCCAGTGGAAAAATTCTTTCAGGAGGAGGAAGATGAACCAAATGGTATGGTAAGGAGGATGATGGATTTGGTGGAGTTGCAGCAAGTCAGGGAACAAGTGATAGGAAAATCAGAAGCCCATCAACAAAAGATCAAGGTCATGTTTGACAAAAGGGAAAAAGTGGACAACTTTCAAGTTGGATATTGGGTCCTCAAGTGGGATACTATCAGGAAGGACAAGGGAAAACATGGAAAGTTTGACTCTCTATGGATTGGCCCTTTTGTGATAGCTCAGGTACAGAAGAACAACAACTTCAAATTGCAGAATCTGGAAGGGGAAGAGATGTTTGATGGCTTAGTGAATGGGCGATTTCTGAAACTCTATTTTATTTGAGGCTATGAGACCTTGTTATTGTAAATTATTAGTTAGTAGGTTGTTTTTGCTTACAAAATAAACTCCATGCCCAATGGAACAGTAAATGATAGTTAATTTTTTTAGTTGTTCTCAAGGAAAGGCATTTTGGTCTGGGGTTCTTGGGACCTCACAGGGAGGTTCCCATCCCCAAGTAGGAGCCAGATGTTATCTCCCAAAATAAATTTATTTTGATAAGATGAATAATTTATGTTATGAAAGATTTATTCATGACTAACAAATTGAGGATCTCTGGTTTTGCTATATTCGAGAAAATTGGAAGTTTTATCTTTCGGTGGCTTAGGCAGGGTTCTTAACAGTTCATTAGCTACCGAAAATCTTTGTTTCGGCAGATAACATTTTAACGCGGGATAAAGTTTAACCACTGAAAGATGGCCCAATCGATTAGTTGGTAAAAGCACTTTCGGTGGCTTAGGCAAAATCTCTAAAGGTTCATTATCCACCAAAGGCTTGTCTTTTGGCGGTTAAAAGGACATATCAGAGAGACAACAAACCACTGAAATCCAATTTTTACAGCGCCATTTGGAAATCAGTTTCAGTGGCTTAGGTGATTAGGTTAGCATTTCATTAGCCACCAAAAGCCTTGTTTTCGGCAACTAGTAGACAATTTCCTAAGGGCCCTTAACCGCCGAAAAGGTGAAAAGAAGAAAACGGTTAGAAACCTATCAAATCACGGCTTGTCAGCGCAACAGAAATCATCAAAGGGCATGATAAACCATCAAAAATATAGGAGACTGCATCAAGGCGCAAGTGAATGATTGAGACAGTCGTTGTTCAGCTGATGAGGACCAAAGTGACTGGAAACCCTACTCTTCCATCCGTCTGTCCAAAGAACTGCAGAATGATCCATGGGGTATCCAAGTTGATTTAAACATAATTGCTGGGCAGGGGGTCTCAAAAACATCAACCAAATCCATCATCCTCTGACCTAAGCATCACTCATGCAGTTAACAACCCTCATCATCAGCACCCAATCCTTTAGTACACTCCACCTTTGATTATAGGAATTCTCACCACCAGAAACCATCTCTAAGAGTTAGCCTACTAAAAACACTCTTCCACAAAACTTGAAATTGATTTTTGCAGGTACCCAGGAGTAAAATTCAGCAAATGAAGAAGGGAGGGCCTGCTCTTAGGCAAGAGTTGGGAGACATCAGCTACCTGGAGGCACATCCAGAATTCTGTCAGTTTTTCAAGGATGCTAGCTGCTATAAGTTTTGTGAGAAAATTCAAGGTTCACACCAGTAGGTGGTTAAGGAATTTGCTCTCTCTTTCGATGGCTCCAAGGTAATTATAGGCAAGGAAGAATTTATAATAGACGAAACCCTAATTGCTGAAGTGACTGAACTTCCTAACATTGATGAGAAGTGGTTTAAAACCACTATTCCAAAGGTTGTCGAGTTCAGGTCTTATCTAAAACCTAAACATAGAGGGGTGGTATGGAAGAAAAGTGTCCCCTCCTCCTGGCTAGAAGAGAGATGGTAGCAATTACTAAAGGCCATTGTGGTCTACATAAATTGTGAAGGGAGATACAACACGGCCATGATTTACCATTTCAAATTGATGAACCACTTCACAGGAAAAATCCCACTGAATTTACCTTTCTAATTACGCAGGATCTTGGTAAAAATGGCACACTGGGTGAAGGCTCATCCAACCAAGATTGTTGCCAGACTGTCTCATCATGGTCTTATCCAAATCCTGGTCCAAGAATTGCTGAAGAGGAGAAATATGGCATGGGTTTATTTCTTGTTTTGGAATGGTTTTGAAACAGGCCTGCGACTAGAAGAAAAGGGGAAGTCTCCTTCAAAAAATTCTAGCACACCAAGGAGTGGGAAAAGGAAGAGAAGGGATATATCCCCAACAACAAGAATAAACTCCTTCCTCTTCCAAAGCCAAGAAGGTCAAAAGAAACTTGGATTTTAATTAAAAGGGCTAGGAAGTTACAACACATAGTGGGAACATTCTGAACCCACCCTATTTAGATTCAGAAGAGGAAAAAGAGGAAGGTGTTGACCTAGCATTGCAAGTTGTAGCAGATATTGAAGGACTCCCATCACCTACACCAAAAGAGCAAGATGAACCAGTAGAGAAGGCTTCCTCTAGCAAGCCCAAGACACAAAGGATAAATCAGTTGCTGAGGCAAGTGTATGAGATGTAAATTTTAGAAAGAGAGATAAAGAAAAATAATGCTACATTAACCAGGAGGAACAAGCTGCTGCACAACTCTTACCTAGAGATGAGAGAAAGGTATGTTTTTCTAAAAAGACTGAACAAAAGACATCCGAAAGACAACACAACGCTGTATAGAATGATTAGGCTTCAAATAATGCAGATGAAGGAAGCCAAGCCAAACCCTAGCACTCACCTCACATTGGAAACCCTAGCTGAAGCTGCAGTAAGCCTTCAGCCTCTAGAATCAAGCCAGGCTGTTGTTAACCTTCCTAACATAGAGCCTGCTGAATAAGAAAGATAAGCAAACAAACTTGAAAGAAAAATTTTGGAGGTGGCTTAAGAGTTTTTGAAGAACAGGGCTTTCGGTGGCTTAGGTTGACACTGAGGCAGTTCATTAGCCACCGAAAGCACCGCTTTCAGCAGCTAACAATTCCGATATTTTGGCCTCTTAACCACCAAAATCAGAAAGAGGCATAGGATTGAATTTTGGCATGAAGGACTAGTTTTGGGCAAACATGAATAGCTCAGGGACGAGGTATAAAGATGAAGGACGCTGAAGAAAACATCAAGGAAGGTATGTTTCAGTTTTGTTGTGACATAAAGGAAGAAAAGTTCACCAACACTTAACGGTCTAAGTAAAACTGTGACTTATCAAGCAGAGGACCAATGGCAGTTATTTCCAGTTCTTACTTTAGTTATCAAAAGGTTCAAACAGTGAACAAGTTCTATAGTTAGTTAGACTAGTAGTTAAATTAGGGTTTTTGACCTAGTTATGCAAAAACAATTATTTTGTCTACTTTTAGTAAATCAAATCCAATTTTTCAGGATCTGAATATTATTGTAAAGGCTATAAATCCTAAGACTTGTTTTATTGAAAGGGTCCGAATTTAGGGACTTGTAGACCATTACTATTGTCAAGCTTCTCATATTGCTCATGACCTAATTTAAGATCTTTTGCTATCATATGTTCAGCTTCCATTTTCTGTCTATTCTATGCTTATGCTTGAATGTGTTATTCAGGTTTATTGATGTCTGATAGCTATCATCCTATTGGCATATTGATGAGTTGAATTATAAGTACCTTCCTTGTTATGATTATCCATTTATATATATATATGTTTTATGTATGAATCTACCAACATGATAAGTTCTCCATCTTTGTACCATATTATCAAACCTTTGAACAATGGTAGTTAGCATCCTTATCCCTGTTTGAGTTTCATGCATGTCTTGAGAGTGTGAGGTTATATAGGTTACCTGACTTGATCCATTTAGAAAACCCTAAAAACATTTAAGTTACCAGGCATCCTCGAGCTGAAACCTAGAGGAGTTTCCTAGAGTGATAACAGACCTCCCCTAACTTGATGACTTTATCTTACACAATCCTCTCTAAAGTAGTACTAAATTCCAGTATATCACGACAAGTGACATCAATATCATTTTCAAGTCACTTCCTATCTTGATGTATTTGTTCCTTTTGTACAGCAGGAACAATTGATTTCGCTTCAAGGTTTTCCACCTTAGTTTTCAACTGCTTCAATTTCTCATAAACCATATGCTCTCTATCCTTGATATTTTGTCACTTGATTGAAGATATTGTGTACAATCATTAGTAGTAGAGTGGACATATCAATGCTGACATAACTCATACCTTATAACTAAAATATTCATCTCACGAGTTCCTAAATCTAATGCCTTTGGAATAATTTGCACCTTATGGGACTATGTCATTGTTGACACCTCGCTTGGTCATTCTTTATATGGGTCAGCTTTTGATGATCAAAATTCAGGTTTTCTCACCAAGACCTTAACATCTTCTACTACCTTGTAAAGTATCTAGAGGATATTGTTGACTTCCCTGAATAACTTGTTAAATTGTTGAACCATTGATCTACAGGAAAATGAGAGCAATTGAGAGGTGGAATTTTGTAGTGGAATATCAAGAACAATGTACATTGAACAAGACAAATCTGAGACAAATCTGATAAGAATTGATCATTAAATTACAAAATTAATCTTAATTAATTCAGTAGTAATACAACAGTGCTACAATAAGGAGAATTTGAATAATGTGGATAGGATTCAAATCTACCAACTCAAGCTAACTGAAAATCTTACTAGGAGTGTCTAAATCACTTCATGGGAGCCACTTGTCTAACTCCTAATGTCTAATTATTTAAACTAGTTAAATGAGTTAAACTAATGAGGTAGGTGGAAAGAGGCGCCACTTCCCAATGCAGCCATGCAAAAATGGCACTAGAATAATTGAGAGTGATCCAATTGATTGTAACTAAAGGTTAACTCATCATAACTAACTACCTACCACAACCAACTAATGGAGGCTGATAGTGACACTAAGAGTGGCTCCTATATTGTATGGATTGGTATTATATGCACATAAAATCATGCATCAACATGCAATAAGTGGTATTGAAACTCTATATGTGTTCCCCACACTTTAGTACAGTAATAATGTCTCCCTAAGCTAGACAAGATGATCAAATAGACTATATATGGAAAAGGGAGGATTATATAATCCTGACACCCCCCTTTAATCCTAACTTGTACAACTTTGGGCCCTGGAAACTAGGAAAAACGTCACGCATAAAATCTAGTGAAAAATAAAAGTGCTTAATAAACTAAGGGAAACAGGGAAAACCTCATGGGGAAAAACCCCCTCAAAATAAGCAGGAAACAGGAAAACAACTTATACTTAGGATAATATTTTCCTCTTTGGGTAATAACTTGTAAAACGTTTGTTGCAATTTGCAGCACTATCTAGCAGTAATGCAGTATCTTGGTTCTTTTGTGCAGGAGCATCCTGATACTGTGCATGGGGACCTCTCAATTTTCTTCTAATCTGATGAGTGTTCTTTGTGTTTCTTATTTCTAGAGGAGGAATGGAATGATCAATTTTGTTCTTTTTTGGGTCAAATGGTTTATCATTCGCTATCATGAAGTAGCACTTTCCTGGAATTTTGTTGCACCAATTTGTAGATAGCAAATTTGTGTGAGAGAGTGCAACATGCTCATTCTGATATTGATACTGTGTTATCCTTATTTCTTTTGGATTCCCAAAACCATCCCGACATGCTTCAATGAGCTCTTTTTCCCATTTAGGCTTAGGCCACTGGTTTGGGATGGGAGATGGATCTGGATCTGGATCTAGATTCTCGTGAGGTACAACCTCAATATCAAGATCATGCTAATCTTATTCCTCTTCATCTGAACCTAAAACATGTGACAAAATATCATCATCAAAAGGAAATGGAAATGTGTTTATACCTCCTTGTGATTCAGATTGTGGTAAATCAAGCAATTGATCTTCTTCAAACTAAACGTTTCGTTCTATGAATCATTTCCTAGTTGCAAGTTCCATCAACTTATATGATTTTTCATCCTCAACATATCCCACCATTATGCATTCGCTACACTGGGCTTTGAAGGCATTTCTCTTATCCATGGGTATTCTAGCCCAAGATTTAGAACTAAAAACTCCCAAGTGAGAGACAATAAGCTTATTCCCATGTAGTGCTTCGAAAGGAGTGTCCCCAACCACTTATTTGTGACACACTCTATTTTGTATGTATGAAGCACAGTTTACAAATTTATCCCAAAGAGAAGGAGGAATATTCTTGGCTTGGAGAAGATAGGTTTCCATCTATTTCAATGATCTATTTTTCCTCTCAACCACACCATTCTACTGTGGTGTGTATGGAACTAAGTGTTCCATTCATATCCCCTCTGATTCACAATAATGTTGAAAATATCTTTTAATGTATTCTCCTCCATTATCTGATCTAATGGACTTGATATTTTCTTGAAACTATTATCAGTCAAAGATTTAAAAACTTTAAAAATTTTGAATACTTCTTATTTCTTTTCATGAAATATACCAAGCAGAACCTTGAACAATCATCAATAAAAGTAAGGAAATACCTAGAACCATTGTTTGATGTTGTAGGCATATTTCATGAAACATCACTGTGTATTATATCAAGTATAGAGGAAGCTCTATTTACCTTCCAAACTTCATATATCTTCTCTGTATGCTTACCTACCAAGCAACTAGGAAATACTCCATTTGATGTTTGTATGAGAGGAAATCCTTCAACCATTTTTTCATTGTGGAGTTGTTGGAGATATTTTAAATTGAGATGCCCAAATATCTCATGCCAAAGCTTGTTGGTGTTGTTGGTATGAGTCAATAAATATGTTGGATGTGAAGCAGGCAGGAAGTGAGAGAACTCATATGCCTTTGAGACATGGTTAGAAAACCCTTTCACTATGATATTTCCAGTAGAATTTTATGTGATTTTAACTGAGTCAGAGTCAAATGTAACTCTCTTGGGAGATATTGTATGACCCATCTCATAAACAGACAACAAATTTGCTGCAAGAGAGGGCACATAGAGAACATTCTTTAACTCACCATGTTATATTTTAATATAACTTCTCCCAGTAGATGGGATTTGAGAGTCAACTCCCATGTGAATTCTAGGTCCTCCTGATAGAGTAAGAGTGGAGAATGATTCCCTAGAGGAAACCATGTGGTTGGATGCTCCAGAATCAATTAAGTAAGCTTTCGACTGACTGAGCCTTGCCTTCAAGGCATGGTATCTGTCATGATCTTCTGTTGGTTTTCTAGCATCATACCTTTTTCCTCCTTATGGGAGAGAAATATTGTTATGTTCAAGGAGTTTTGAAAACTGGTTGATCATCTTCTTCATGCATTTGATCTCTAGATGAAAGCCTATCATACAATATGGACATCAAGTCTTCTCAAATTTATTACTTTTCTTGGAACCCGAGGCTCCATCAAAAGATATATGATTCTCCTTTGGCTTCGAATTAGTGGATTTGGGCTCTTTTCCTTTATGATTCCCTCTAGCTTGCACATTATTTGCATCTGATATTAAGAGTGCTTGTTTCTTGGAGCTTTGAATCACTCCCATTTGAACCAATTTATCTTGATATTGTATTAAGGACTACGCAAAATCATCTAGATAAGGCATCTTCCAATTGGGGATGGAAGCTCTTCCAGAATGGAATGTAGAGACAAAGACTGAATACTCAGAGCCAATCTTTTTCAGTACATACATCACAAGCTTCTCATCTTTCCTCTCTAATCCACATTGTTTGCATTGCAGTACTAATGACTTGTATTTTGTAAAGAATTGTTGAATAGATTCGAAACTGTCGTGATGCAAAGCAATGAGCTCAGTCTCCAATATGTTCCCTTGAATCTCATATTGTTTTCCAAAAAAATATTCAATATTTTCCCAATATTCCATCAGAATCCTAAGTCCCTCAAGATGGAACAAAATATCCCGATATATATGAGTGCACATGAAGCCGAAGGCCTCATCAAGCCAATTCAAAAAGTTTGTTCTTCTCAACATGCTACTGGGGCTCAATTTCTCTACCCATCGTCACACTATACATGCCAAGCTTACACAAGGCTACCTGCATATCTGACCTCCAATCAGAATACTTGAAGGGTGTGAGGATTTGGGGTACGAGAGCTAAAGAATCCTTCTTTCTGTATGCTGAAATAGTCAATTCCTCAATAATATATATAGGTACCTGCAAATTACACTAAAAAACCAAAATCATTTTGCAATCATGTCAATTTCAAGCCTTTCCACCTCGACATGTACACTTCCTCAGATTCCGTCACAGCTGGATAGACTTCTCTGAACAGAATTTCGAGGGAGAAAGGATATCATTCCAAGATTTATGTGGAAACTCGGTTGCTTTTGGTGTACAATGGAGGTTGGACAAGACTTTATTCTAGCATGAACAAGGCTATGATACCATGTTAAATGACTGAACCATTGATCACCAGGAAAATGAGAGAAATTGAGAGGTGGAATTGTGCAATGGAATATCAATAACAATGTACATTGAACAAGACAAATTTGAGACAAATTTGATAAGAATTTATCAATAAATTACAACATTAATCTTCATTAATTTAGTAGTAATAAAACGGTGTTACAATAAGGATAATTTGAATCATGTGGATATGATTCAAATCTAGCAACTCAAGTTGAATGAAAATATAACTAGGAGTGTCTAAATCACTACATGGGAGACACTTGTATAACTCTTGTTGTCTAAATCAGTCTGACAATCATTTAAACTAGTTAAACTGGTCAAACTGATGAGGTAGGTGGGAAAAGGTGCCACTTCTCCATGGAGTCATGAAAAATGGCGCTAGACTAACTGAGACTGATCTAACTAAATGTAACTGAAGGTTGACTCAACATAACTAAATACCTACCACAACCAACTGATGGAGGCTACTGGTGGCACTCATAGTGGATCCTATATTGTAGGGATTGGTCTCATAGGCACATAAACTCATGAATGAACATGCAGTAAGTGGCAGTGAACGTCTATATGTGTTCCCCACACTCTACTACAGTAATAATGCCTCCTTATGCTAGCCAATATGATCAAATAGACTTTATATGGACAAGAGAGGATTATATAATCCTAACATAACTCATTATTCCTCTCATCAATTTTGTATGGATTTTCCTCAATGAATTTATCCATCTTATCATCAATGAGATTATAATAATCATACGTCAAGTTGGTAGGGTCAGTCTCCTTAATAGCTTTCTTCTTCTTGTAGGATTTATTTTGTTTTCCATAGCATTCCTTTCTTCTCCTATCTATGTATCCATCTTGGTAGCGCTAGATTCTCGGTATCTACCATGGTGTGGAATCTGGGGATTATATTCCTCTTAGGGCCCACCAGTTTGGGTCCCCAAAGTACCTTCTTTTAGTGGATTCAGATCAGCAGGCAATTGATCATCTATTATTGGATATTTCCACTCTTCATGCCATTCACATACAATTTTGTCAATTTCTTCCTAGGTTAGCCTTAATTTTGTCACCAACCATTGGTTATGGGTGTCTTTTTGTAGTACTTGAACACTAATATAATTAGGCTCCACATGAAATCAAATTATATTGCAATATCGTTGCACTATCACAACATCCAACCTTATTATATGCAACATTTGTTGTCTAATTTCCTCGACTTGTAAAAAGAACTCGACATTATTGTCGATCTTTTTCCACTTCATATCTATGAACCACACGTTCTAATATATATCCCCTCGACAAGGAACATTAAATTCCATCCCTTGATAATGTGGTTGTTTGTCTATGCAACAAAATATGTCAGCAACAATAACCATTATTAGGTAAAGGAGTTATCTTTATATTGTGCCTCAAGAGCGTCCTCTAACAACTCATTCAGTGACAATGTTTCCCAATTCAACTTGACCCCTGAAACACACTACTCTTCCACAATAATCACTCCTGCAGTGCATTGGTTCAGACACATTTTTTCTAAATAACTTCATCGAGAGTACCTTTTCCACAAACTAAATAGTTTGATCATTAATAGAAGCTATGTTGAAGCCCCTCTTGTCTCTCACTAAGACATACTTTTCTTTCATTCTTGCATCTAAGTTCTTGTCCTGATACTACCCAACAAAGAAAGGTCTTGGGTCCCTCCCATCTTTGGGAAACCCCATGATGGCCACAATAAGATATGCACTAACTAGGACTTTTGTATCTAGCCACAAATACCCACCATGAAAATATACTAACATTTTATTTACACATGTATTTACTTTTACGGTTCGACGAAAATGGGGCATGTGCAACAATGACAAGATACCATACCTCTACAACCCACAATCCCACTCCATAGGGACTAAATCAATTGGCCACCCTTATTCAACTTGCACACTCTCCATGTACTGGTATTCTTCAAATTCCTTAAACTTCCATAGGTCATGATCAATGAATGATAGCTTATTCAAATTCAGTAGGGTCTTCCCGGTTACTCGAACACCTTGAGGGACAACAAGATCAACCAAGGTATACTTAGTATTTTTCTTGATAGTGACATGAGGTGCATCATCTTTTCGAGGTGGTATATAGTCAAGTAACATCACAGAATATTTAGACCCATATGCATCAGTATCATGTGTTCCTTTCATTCAGATCTCATCCCAGCCTCTGGTTCTCTTCTTCTTGGGTGGGTTTACAAGAAGAGGAATCAACACAATCTTGGGTTGATCCTCCATGATAGGTATTCCCATCAAAATATCCACAGCAGTTCTGGGGGTAGTGATGGTGCTAGAGATGTTAATTTCCATGAACCTACTGAATAGAATTGCAACACTTCATCTTTGAAAACTTCTGTATATCAAGCCTACTCGAGACGTTTTGCACAATGAACATAGTATCCAAGCTCCTGCTTTTTAATTCATGAGAGCATGTGGCAAGTTGTATGATCATGTGGGTAGTTAGTTAAATAGATATTGGTAATGATTTCTACAAATGGATACCAATCCATTCACATGCACAAACCTTTTCTAGATAATCATGACAAATTCCTTCAAACATTGCCACTTCTTTTTCCATAAAAGCAAGCATTAAAGTGTGTTAATTACATACTTGAGAGATTATCACATTTCATATTTGATTGAGACAGACAAACTTCGACACAAAATAATTCAACACAATCTACTTTTTGTTTGACATTTATTTTTATGTACAACTTTAGTCGAGAGAAATGAGGCTATCCCTATAGGGTTTTAGTTGACTCCCATTTACTAAAAAAAAAAAAAAATACTTTGAAAAATCATAGGTTGTGACATAATAGACATTCATATCCATTAATGGCCCTATTTTCATCCTGCTCCCACTACTCGACTCATTACATAAGCGGACCAAAATCCTAACTAACTGTTAGCACCCTGTAATTTTCCTATGGTTGTTGTAGGAAGTCACAGGGGTAACCATTTCAAACCAACTTTAGACTACCCTATAGCCAAGGTAGTCAGAGAGGGATCTCTCTTGTCACGATAACCTTCACATACACATTTATCTTTCAACGAGCACACAAAAGACTAGATTTCTGCTAGTAACAAGACAGTTACAAAATAAATAGGTTGAAAAGAAAAACAAAATAAAAACAATTGAGCGATGGAGTCACAGTATGAAACATTCAAGGACATTACAGCATATAATGAAAAGGGTTTTCTCTTCAGAGATATGAGGAAAAGTAAGCACAACATTTAGCAAAATATACTTTAAGTGGTGGTGAGAAGAAATAGAAAATCCCAACATGGCAAGGGGCACCTATCGAAGGGTGAATCCATTGCAACACCTTTAGTGGAAAAATGAAAAAGGGAAACAGCTGAAATAGAGCACCTATATATGGATGAATTCTTTCAAAGCTATTACAGTCACATTACAAACATGATTTCTGATGTAGGAGCGCCTAACAGAGGGCGAATTCCTGCATACTAATCTAGAAATGTATTGGCAGAATAAAACATATGAAATTGAAATAAATAGAGAGAGCATGCACTAAATACAAGTACCATGATGAATCTCATATAAACAGAGAAATATATTCATTAATGATTCCCAAAAACTATTTTAGAGTTATAAAAACCGGTGTTGAGACCTCAAAAATGAAAATCAGTCCAACCTCTATCCTCCTCTGAGGAGGCTCTATTTATAATACTGTTTTCCCCCAAGATGTGTGTTGAAACGAGCATCAAATTGGTTCCAAATATGGAGAATAATCCTCAAGCAATCATGTTTAATCTCAGCAAACTCTAACAAGGAATATTAGCTATGATTTACATATAAAACAAGCAATTAGGAATCACAGGCGTGCTGGATCAAAGTGGAAATTTGGCATCTGGTTGAAAATGACGTTTCAGGACATCTCGAACAGTCTGGTTCTGACTCAGCTTGGGAATTCTCTTCCACAGTAGAGGTGAAGGATCCTTAGTTCATTTGCAAACAGTTGTCCCCAAATCTTCACCATTCCACCCCTTTCCAAGAGACGAATTGTTGATAATTGGTCTCGGAGATCCACCTGCATATCTCAAATTGTGATACCTATGTAAAAACGGGGAGATTGTTTGTAATTGACCATGTCCCTGAAAAAAAAAATGTTTCCATTTGTCCATATTCCCCTCTATCTCATCAGAATCTTCTTTTGAATTTGATGACTCAGACAAAATTGTGAAATTCTAGAAAATTTCCCTCTGAAGATGGATTCAATTCTCCGAAACCATAGCACTTGTGTAAAAAATGATATATTTTATTGTAGATGAGCATGTTTTGAAGAAAAAACTCTCTCATTTTCTCAAACTTATTCTTATATTGGCGGAAAAAGGTTGCGGGAGATAATGACTAAAACAGTCATTTCACAGAAAAAACATGTTTGTTATGGAACATAAAATTTTGCTGGGATTTCAAAGTTTAAACCTCCTTCACCTTTCCCATGTGAGATCACTTTGGACCATTTATTGGGATAAAGAATGATCTGAGTCATCCGATTGTGGAGCTCGTACCATATTTCGCATATCCAAATACTTCTTTTGTTCCCGCTTGTTGTGAGTGTGAAAACCCATATCCTTCGTTGATTCATTTCTCCCATCATGTGACCATTGATTCGGTCAGTGGGTTAATTCCATTTTGCAATTCCCGACCTTCAATTTATCCATGCGCTTTTGTAAAGGAAAAATCCATCTTGGAAGGTTTTCATGGCTTGTGGGTTTGTGTATTTTTAAACTGTTCTGTGGCAATATCCCACATGCACAAGATGAAATAAGTTTTTTATAATTTTTTATTCCTTGGAAGCTTCTATAGTCATCAAGGAACACATGAGTGTATCGCTCTTTGGGAGCTTGGTGCTTGTAATTTTATGGATCGCTGATTTGTATTGTTGTTGATGCGGTAGGTGCTTGGCTCCCCATGTGACCATATTTTTACACAGAATTTCATTAGCCAAGTTAATAAAATAATGAACTTTGGAAATAAATAAATAAAAAATATACAATAAGGCCAAATTTAGATATAAAACCAATGTTCATATCTCATTTTAAACGTTGGGTAAAATCTTGTAAATTCATCAGGCTTTGTTTCTTTTTGCCCAAATGACCAATGAAATCTTTTTCTATTGTAAACCTGCACAAAAATAAAATTTAGCACAAGTGCTAACACTAACTAAGCAACCTTTCGTTTGGACTTCTTCAAAATAGGTAATTTTCCTTGATCTCTGCCTCAATTGTCAGAGTTGAATGTCCTTCTTACCATTCAGCCACAACCTTCAACCAATATTTCCAAAATAGGTACCAAAAATACCAAAACAAACCATGGGTCAACAGGCCTAGACTGGACTTTTCTATTCAGAAACCTAACAAATCACCCTTGTAAAATTAGGCATTTATCAAGACTGGATACACATGGGCTACACATTGTTTCCTTCCAAGATTATATAGCATAACAATTTTATTCTTATTAATTTGAATTTTGATTTTTCAGCAAGATCAAGAAGGCTTATGAGACCTAAATAATAGCTTAGTTGATTGTATTGTGTTGAGGTTCTATAATCGTGTAACTCTAATATTAGATATTATAATTTATCATTATAGGGTAGTTATTAAGTCCTTTTTGTTTGTCTCTAACCTTGTTTGTGTTGCATATATGTATATTAAATCTCCATGGACTATATTTGGAGTTTTCTGATAGTCATAGAAGATGTGGTTATTAAAATCCACCTTAAATGTTATTTTATGTACTCATTCCTACAAATTTGTTTGATTGAATCCACCATAAACTTCTTAATTGGTTTTAGATTATTCTATATTAGGGTTTGTTAAGAGTAGTTATCACAATGACATCTTTAATTTCATACTATTACTTTAATCCCTATATTGCAAAGATTGAAATGCCAAGCCCATGGGTCTTAGAACAATTGGTGGATGGGTGTTTTGTTAAGGCACTCCTTGTGTAAGATCATCAATTTGAATCCCCAATATTACCGTTACACCATGTTCCAGGACCTGTGGATGCATCTGAAGGTATAGTGTTAGAGAGATTGGATCCCTCGACCCTGTGTCACGTGACTACTTTCCCAACCTCCAGTTTTTTATGCCCCTAGTACAAAAAAATATATTAAACTGTCATCTTCCACACTAACTCCCTTAGCTTGCACTAAACCTATTCAAATTTTTTCCCTTCAATTTTTTGCATGTGAGATTTTTAAAATAGTCGATCTAGTCTAGCAGCTTACCACTTTATGGTTTTTGTTTCTATAATCATGGGTTTTCACCTTTTCTTTGAGTATGATAATTTGGATTCTGCGAGGATTGTGAAATAGTTATATGTGAATATTATTTTGATTTGTGGTTAAGTATGGTGTTTTGATTCAATAGGTTAAAACTTTAATTTTCTTGTAGACTGGGTTTTCTTGAGCTTCCTTTGTGCATATAAATGATAGTGTATTTCATAAGTATTTTTGTTTTACTGCATTCTTCCTTCGTTTATTTCCATCATCTACTTTCTTATTGTTTTACTAGTGTTGTTTATATATTAGTAAGTATAAGTGACACCAGGGTAAAAATATAACATTGGAGGTTTGGGATAAGTTGGATAGTTTCTTACGTTCACAAATATGCAACATATATTTATAAGCTACTGGAATTCTTAACCATAAGGTTAAATTTTGAAGAATATTTATTTCTATCATATTTAATAAACCACTTTTCAAGAGAAAATCACCAAGATTCCATACAAAATTCAGTGGAAAAAATCAGCCACACATGATTGGCTTAAATTCTAGAGTTTCCTTCTGCTAAAATACCTTTTCATGACCTTGTAATGGAAACTATTAGTATCAAATGAAAGGGATGGAAGATGAATGATACTTTGATTTGTTTCTAGAGGAATATTTTGTATTATGTTGTAGCAACAATAGTGTGATGCCTTCTACTTCCAATCTAGAACATGTGATAAACTCCAAATTTGCATTGAGCAGTAGACCACACTAAGCACTAGAGAACACCAATGGCATGATGAGTATTCTAGGTTGGTTTATTGATGTTAAATTATTTCATTGTTGTAATATTCAAATTAGAAAATCCAATGATTTTAATGTGGTAAATTGTTGAAAAATGAAATTTGTTCATTCAATTGAATATTTTCAATTATTGATATGGAAAGTTACATATTTATTGCTAAGATACTCTAGTTATGATGAGTTGAACCTTATGGTAGTGAATTTATTTATCTCATTTAAGGAATCCAAGTTCTTTGACCTCAATAAATAAAGTTTTTACATAGTTTTCTTTGTGTTCTTCTATGTCAACAAAGCATTATTTTAGTACAATTTTTCATACATTGGAGGAAGTTGTCGACTTGCAAACCAACATTGGGTGATTTGTTTTATTTTAGCTATAATTCTAGTTGAGTATTTGTTGAGGTGTGAGGCCAATATTGTTTTTTTATGGAATCTAAAACATTCACTAAATATATGCAACTGCCTTTTAGAATGGTTTTCATCATTATCATTATAAGATAGAACAATTTGATAATTTTTATGGTTGTGGGGGTCCCACTAGGGCTTGTCTTTCAGTTTCATTCTTACAAAAATTAAGATGGTCCTTGGAGTGTTTTTAATTTAGGTTTTACCTGATACTTTTTGCATCATTTGTGAAGAAAAGTACTATTTCTTCTTCTACATTCTACACATCATCGTGGATCATGTGAATGTTTTTTATATGATTGCATGATAAGTTCTTTCAAATTAGAGGAAATTTCAACTCAAAATGGGCCTCCTAAAATGAACTGGTAAAATAATAGTTAAAATAATAAAATAATATTTATTAATTTTGGAGGAAGAAAAGAAAAAAACTACTTTTTGTTTGTATTTTTGACATATCTCCCTATGTTTTTACTCAAATTTTGATCGGGAGAGCTCGTTGGATGTGGAATTAAATTCCTCATCCAACGAGTACCCACTCGGCATACTTTTGATGGACCCCACTACCCCAAAAACAAGAAATACCTGAAAAATGGAATGATGACATCATCATTTCATTTTTCTGGTATTTCTTGTTTTTGGGGTAGTGGAGTCTGTCAAAAGTATGCCGAGTGGGTACTCGTTGGATGCGGAATTTAATTCCGCATCCAACGAGCTCTCCCGATCAAAATTTGAGTAAAAACACAGGGAGATATGTCAAAAATACAAACAAAAAAAGTAGTTTTGTTTATGATACCTATCCCCAAATTTATATTAAAAAAGTGTTTAAGGCCTATACGGTATTTCAAATTTAAATCAATTTCATTGGCTAACACATGATGACTTGGAATTTGAATAAAAGTTAAAAGGCCCATTTTGAGTTGAAATTTCCTCTAGTTGCGCCGAGAGGCACTCTACAGCCCAGTATGGGGGAGATCTTGTAACGTTATGTAACGTTGTAACGTTACGTAACGTTGTAACGTTACGTAACGTTGTAATGTTACGTAACGTTACATAGATGTCGTCTATAAAAAACAAAACTTTTAATTATCTTCCAAAATAAATGTCGGCCACAAAAACAATCTAATATGGGTGAGATGTTGTAATGTTCCTACCTAACAAAATAATAAAAAATTTAATTATCTGCCATAAAAAAATGTCCATGAGAAAAACAACACAATATAGGGGAGATGTTGTAATGTTTCTACTTAAAAAAATAATAAAATTCACATGGTTTTATAACCATGTGCAAAGCCTCTTACAAACCCATGGTTTTATTGTACATGGTTTAGGAGGGCCTTACAAATGGTTTTAAAGCCACATGCAAGGCCTCCTAAACAGCCCGTGCTTTTGTTTTACATGGTTTAGGAGGTAGTTGCAAATGGTTTTAATACCATGTGCAAGGCCTCCTAAACAACCCATGATTTTAGGAGGGCCTAGCACATGGTTTTAAAACTATGTATGGGGAGATGTTTTAATGTTTTTTCCTAACAAAATAAAAAATATTATATGCAGCCATAAATAGTATTAAATATTAATAATAGAAATATTATTTGTGGACCTTAAATAAAAAAATGTGCCTTTTGGTCTGAATCACATTAAAGCTGATAATTGAGTGCAATACTTAAGAAGAGGTCTGCACCTCCAAAAATTTGATCCCTCTCGGCGCTTGATAGAGCCTGGGATTTGGATCTATGCTGGTATGTTACCAACCATGGCTTTTTCATTTGGAAAAAATTAAATCCCTATATTAGAGCTAATTCTTAAATGTCATCAATTGAGGCACTAACCTTTAATCACAGATGAAATTTACCGAGTCTTTTTTGTATTTCGTGAGCTACATAGCTTTATCCAAAGAGACACGGCTTTACCTAGAGAAAGGTCCCAATTAAACATTTCATTATTTGGAACGAAAAACATTTAGATTCTAACTCACTACTAATAATATTATAAAAGAAACATATAACTATCCAAATCTAAATCATTATATCCTACAACTTCCTAACTAAAGATAATTTTAAAATATAAGAAATGAAATCCCTTTATATTCTTTACTTAGCTCGTGACTTGTTCATTTTCCTTTACATATTTTTCCCATTTTTAAATAACTTTACTTATCGATTTTTTTCATAACCATGTGTTAAAAGATCTATATGAAACTATAATTGATATCAACCTACCATCCTTCTATAGATGACAAAACCAAGTTGAAGAACCAAAGTTTAAACAATCCACTCAGTAGCTTACTCCAAAACCAAAGCAATAGGATTAAGCATTAACCTATACACAATTTTCCTATGTGGAAGTATCAACAAGGTATGTGGGAGTATCAACAAGGTTCACTCAATTGAAGATAATGTATGGTAGAAGTTCAAAATGCCTAACAAATCTGCAATTGCATGTTCTGTAATGGTAATTTTGTGTAAGTAAATAAATTATTTTTACTATACATGATATATTAATATTTATTTTTCCTTGATAACCTATATAACCATTTTGAGGATGAAAAGACAAAGTTAAGCAATTATCCTATCAATTTTAGGAAATGAAGTTTCATATTTTTTTGGCGTGATAGATAAGTACTCTAAAACTACATGAAAAATGTTGTTCATGGATAAACCAATTTACTTAAGATAGTTTCTTGTTGTATTTTACTTTTTTCTAATAAAACATAAATTTTATTTATATTTTAGACTCTCTGGGTGAGAGTGATAAGCACATTTTATCATTAGAAATAAAAATCCAACCTAGAAGTTTAGTTGAAGGCTCGGAAGGATCAAGCATTCATATTCAATAATGGCTCCAGGGATGTCATTGGAAAATTCCATACACAAGATCTTTAACATACTCATAAATTTAGCTTGAAATACAATTCTGAGATAATTGTTCCTCTATCCTCGCTCTTTGTAGTAATTAATGATCCCATGAAACATATAATGCATTTGGTCAACAAAGTTGTTATTGTCCTTCTTCTCCATCATTTTAGAGATTGAATGGAAAGTAGGGTAACTAGAGATACATGTAGCCTCCTTTATTTGTAACAAATAAAACATCATATATATAGTAATAGCATACCTTTACATTGATTGCATAATGTAAAAATATAATTCACAGCAAGATCTAGGAGCTAAGGGAATCCTCACAACTCAAGAATTTCACAAACTATGCAGAAAAATAGTGAATAGAGCAAAATTTAGACATAGGAATAGTGACAATAGCTGCATTTTATCTTATCGTACAACATGTAAATATGTATGGAACATCATTATAATACAATAGGTGAAAATATTTATCCTTTGGAGGAAAATTGGAGGCATACATGTGGCGATATTAGATTGGATGTCAAACCCCTCTAGGCATACCAATGAGCTCTCAAACCATCTCAAACAGTCACGAATGGCCATGTGAACATGGGTGAAGAATGCTAGGACATAAATGAGGGTATTCTAGGAATGTTGGAGTACATGGTTGAGTAAGAAAGGCTCTAGGAAGTAATAAATGGTACAAAAGAGCCACAAACACTCAAATACAATGCATGGGAACATCTGGTCAAACCAGTTCCCTATTTTAAGGATTGGGAGTGCACCAAGGACTAAAATGTCATAAATTATGGTGAATGTGTCTCCTAAATGATCAAATTTGGTCACGTTGGCACATTAATGTGTCCAGAACCCCCAAATACCTTGCTTGACCACCATAACCAAGGTTTGGACCATATGAAATAAGTACAAAATAAATGAAAATGTGTCCTAGGTGTATGTGACCATGGTACTAGTTTGTATGATGCTCTAACAACCCCCCTTAATGATGAATTAGTGTAACCACATAAAAAATTGAGGTCTTGGCAAATAAGGCTCAAGTCACCTCTTACAAAAATTTATTTCTCCATAGAACCAAGTTAAGGATGAAAACCTCATGGGAACAAAACATCCCCTAAAAATTGGACATGGAGAAAAATATGAATGTGAATATAAGTCATCTCCATGTGTCATCCAATCCAAGGAGTGACCTTAGATATGTGAATGTCTTCTCAGAGAAGCTCTTGGTGAATATGTCAGCAGTTTACTCTGCAAATGGACAATACTGCAATGATATCACTTGCTCATGCACCATGATCCGAATGTAGTTCATGTGTATCTCAATGTCCTTGGTCCTTTTTATTTGTACTATATCAATGAAAATATTTATTGCACTTTCATTTTCACACCAAATGACAGTGGATGAATCAAATGAAAAACCAAGTTCTCCAAGAATGTCTTGCAACCACACACATTGTGTAGCTACATTCACTACTCCTCGGTACTCGGCATCAGCTAATGAAAGGGATATAGTGTGTTGTTTCTTACTTAAATAGAATATGGTACCATGTGCAATCATGAATACATAACCTGAAGTGGACTTTTTGTCAATGGAATCTCCATCCCAATCAGAATCAAAAAATTCAACTAGTTCTAGTGGAGAACTAGCAGCATCGTGTATCCAAAAGTGTTTGATTCCTTGAACCTAATGCAAGATACTTTTTTCAGCCTTCCAATGGATATCATGAGGATACTGCATATTTCTTGCAACATCACCTACTACATAATCCAAATCAGGTTGGGAGTGCATGAGATACAACAATCTCCCAAGTAGTTGTCGATACAGTGAGTTGTCCACCAATGGAGATGAACCAAAATCACCTAGTTTTAATCCCGAAAGGAAGGGGCACTTGGATGCCTTACATTAAACAATTTTGAACTTAAATAATAGGTCTACAACATACTTTTATTGGATGAACTTGATACCTACATTATATTTCTCAATCTCCAAGCCAATAAATTGTTTCAACAATCCAAGGTCAGTCATTGAAAACACATTATGCAATGAAGATTTAATTGAACCTATATCAACAATGAAACTTCTAGTTTTCAAAATATCATCAAAATATGGGACTATGACCTGCAATGAATCACCTACATTATTCAAATATACATTAGGAACATATTTTCATCTTTCAAAGCCTAGTGATAGAAGAAAGTTTTCCATCTTGGCATACCATGCCCTGGGGACTTGCTTAAGGCCATAAAGAGAATTTTCAACCTGAAAAAAAGTGAAGGAACATGAATAAAACCTTCAATATATTACATATAAATATCCTCATGAATTTCACCATGAATAAAATAACTCTTCACATCCATATGGTGAACCTCTCATCGTTTAGATGCAGCAATGGCCAAAACTAGCTTGATAGAATCCATCTTTGCAACCCGTGAAACCGTCTCAGTAAAGTGAAATCCTTAGAATTTAGAGAAGAATTTGGAAAACAACCTGGAATTTTACTTGATATCAGAACCATTATCATCCACTTTGGTTCTATATACCCACTTACATTGCACTAGTTTCCTCTTGGAAGGTAGGAACCAACTCTCAAGTTTCATTGTCTTGCAAAGACTTGAACTGTTCTTGCATGGTTGTTTTCCATCTTGGGTCTTCTGATTCTTACTCATATGAATTAGGATTAGAAACAAACATCATGAATCACCTATTTGAATTATTCAATTCACAAAACAATAAATCATTGTGAAATTGAGATCTAGTCTTCCTAGAGTCTAGTGGATCTCCAACAAGATCACTAGCTACTTGTATGGTTTTTTCACCCCACTTTGGACTTATGGGTGAGTCATTATCTAAATGCATGTCATCATATTAATCCTCAATATATAATCAGAAAATTCAGAGAAATATCATCACTTACATCGTCATTGAGTGGAGGGTGTGAGCAATCCCCCTTGACTAGTTTGATCTCCTACATGGGATCTTTTTCGAACTATACACTTCTTTCAATGAATGTTTTTTGAGATGAGGGATAAAAGAGATTGTATCCCTTTGAATTTTCAACATATCCATCCATAATGGACTCTTTTCTTTGAGTTTTCAAGGACTTTCTCTTCTCGGAAGGAATTCTAGCCCAAGCCTTTGAGCCAGAAACCCTGAAATGAGAAACGTTGGGCTTGTGACCACTCCAAGCCTTAAATGGAGTTTTATCTTCCAATTCCTTGTGTGGAGCTATGTTTTGAGAATATGCAAAAAAAATAATTTCTGCATACCATATATTAAGGTACAAATCCTTATCCTCCATTATGTGTGTATCCATCTCTTTCGGAGCTCTATTCTTACGCTCTACAACACCATTTTGTTGTGGTGTGTAGGGCACAGAATGTTGCATATGAATGCCACTTTCATGAAATATATTTTTTAGTTTCTTGTTTACATACTCCTTGACATTATAATTCATAAGGAACTTGATTTTATTCCCACTCAATTTTTCTACGAAATCCTTGAACACTTTGAAAGTCTCAAAAACTTCATATTTTTACTTGAGAAAATATACCCAGCAAGACCTTGCGAAATATTCTATGAAATTCAAAACATACCTTGAATTCCCATAGGAGGGTGTGGGAAGAGGCCCTATAATATCTGAATGGATCATATCAATCACTTTTACAGCCCTCCTTTCCTTTCCCTTGTCATATTTGTGCTCATCACGTTTCCCCACTATGTAAGCCTTGCATATGCCTTTGGAAAACTTGATACTTGGAAGCCCTTCAAACATGTTTTATTTTATTAGTTATTGAAGATACATGTAGTTGAGGTTTCCAAACCTCTCATGCCATATTTTTATGGTCTCATTGGGATGTGACAGCAACACATTCCCTTGGTAGTAAGGAAGGAAGTGATAGAACTTATACATCCTCAAATGATGGTCAACAAAACCCACTGCAACAACTTGGACTATAGAAATTTCTGAGATATCCACATCATTTTGAGTAAATGTTACTCTCTTTTCTGTACTTGTGTGTTTCATTTGATATATAGAGAGTAGGTTCACTACAATATTATGCACATACATCACATTGTTGAAGTACCCATTCTCGAGGTCGATCCTGTCAATCCCTTTGGATGGGATCTCAGAGTCATTGCCCATGAGAATGGATGGACCACTATAAGGATGTAGGGCTGAGAAGGAGTCTTGTATGGAATCCATGTGCCTTAATGCCCCTAAATCTATGATGAAGGAAAAATATAATGAATATCCATCCATCAGTGCATGGCATCTATCCTTGTTCTTTGAGGTTGAACCTCCCTCTTTCTTCCTTGTTCCTTCTGGCAGGGGGGTGTTGTTCTTCTCAAGGAGTTTTGTCATCATGTCAATAGTTTTGTTCATGCTTGCACTCTCTATATTCCAACCCTTGTGATAGTAAGTGTGCATTGTCTTCTCTTGCATATTCTTATATTTGTCCTTGCTAGTATTTGAACCCCCATCTGAAGATTTGGGCTTCTCCTGCTACTTATTCTCTTGTTTCTTCAAATATTTGGATTTATTCTTTCCTTTGGCTTGATTCGAAACACCTGTAGCAAGGGATTGATCCTTGGTGGATTTGATGGTACCCATTTGCACTAATTTGTCTTGTTCCTGAGTCAAAGATTCCATGATGTCTGCTAGTGAAGGCATTCTCCAATTTTGAATTGTCGGCTTGCCTAAGTGGAATGTGGAGACAAAAATTGAATACTCAGGGCCTAGTTTCGAAATAATGTACAAGATGATATTCTCCTCTTTATTCTCGATGCCACACTATTTCATCTGAAGTACTAAGGATTTGACTTTGTGAAGGAATCCTGGATTGTCTCAAAGTTAGTTGGGCTCAATGAAATCAACTCATTTTCGAGTTGGTGTCCTCTCATCTCATCAGTATTCCCAAATAGTGGCTTGATATTGAGCCATAATTCATTTGGTGTAGTAATATTTTCTACATGGAAGAGAATATTCCTCGAAATACTAATACAAAGCATCCTGAATTCCTCATCCAACCTGTTGAAGTACTTCAATTTTTCCACAACAGAGTTGGGCTTGTTCTCAGTCCCCATGGTTATTTGACCTAATTTGGATCACCATTTTTTCCTTCCATTAAAAATAATTGAATGGGGTAAGAAATACATGACTCTACTCCATTTCTGATTGTGCACTAAGTGACAAAGACAGTGGAACTACCAATAATGCAAACAATCGAATTTTTCTGGAAGAGAACCTAGATAGCAAATCAAACTCTCCAAATTAGATTTGAAGCTCCAAATATATCTAATACAATATGAAAATATTATTCACAACAATAAATAGGATCTAAGGGAATCCTCACAACTCCATAGTTTCACAAGCTATGTAGAAAAACAGTGAAAAGAAAAAAATTAACACATAGAAATAGTGCCAATAAATAAAGTTTCTATTACTGTCCAACATGTAAATATGTTTGGAACACAATTATAATACAATATGTGAAAATCATTAGCCTTTGGATCAAATCTGAAGTAAAACATGTGGCAGGCTTAGATTGGACCTCAAACCCCCCTAGGTGGACCAATGAGCTCCCAAACCACCTCAAAAGGTCACGAATGGACATGTGAACATGGGTGAAGCATGATAGGATGTAAATGAGGGTAGGATAGGGATTATTGAGTGCATGGGTGAGTGGGAGCATATATAGAAATAAATAAATGGTCCAAAAGAGCCATAAACACTCAAATACAATGCATGGGCGCCTCTGGTCAAACCAATTCCATGTTTTAAGGAGTGGGAGTGCACCAAGGACTAAACTATCATAAATGAGGGTGCATGTGTCTCCTGTTAGTTTTTATATACCTTATTAGCTTGATTACGATCTTTTTATGAAAGAATTACAAGTACAACTATAAGCATAAGATATAAGAGATACACAAGATACAAATATTTTCATAGGGGAAAACATAAAGGAGAAAACCCTGCAAACTTCCTCAGAATAGTAAGATGATCAAAAGCAATAATAAGAAGTATTCAACACCTATATATCTCTCTTCCCTTTCTCTCTCTCTCTCTCTCATGCGAACTTGAGAGTGTGAGGTGTGTATAAATGAGGGAGAGAGCCTCCCTATTTATACCTTTTAAGTGACTGAACAAACATAATACTGGGGCCCACTTGTATTCCCTAACAAGGCCAACTTCTCCTAGAGAGACTGCAAATACACATCACATGATGTTACACTGGAGACTATTTCCCTGACTTACAACGGAGGTTGTACCTCAAGTTCTAGACACAATTAAGACATCTCACAAGGGGATAAAAACATCCCTAATGGGGGTACAACAACATACAATGATAATATACATCATAATATCTTCTGAAGTTACAAATACATCAGCAACCCCTCTTAACTAGGAATGTGTTCTCTCTATTCACAGTCATCAACACATCTAGTCAAGTATTCATCGCAGAGTCATCATCACGGAGTCATAGAGTTATCATCATAGTTGCATCCATCATCATCTTATATTTTATCATCATACCATTATATTTGTCATCAGAAGTTTCTACAGAGCCAGCCCATTTTTCATGTTGGATGTAGTCCTAGTCGTCTGCTAGTTCTTCATCACATCTCGAGAAAGCCATCACGTAGGAACTGTCCAGGACCTTCTTTACATTTCCATGCCAATAACCTATGTCTTCTACCTTCATCATGTCATATATTGATCATCTCTTTTGTCCTACACAAAACAAAACAAAACACACAAAGCATCCACATCCAACTTGTATTCTATCAAAGAATCTCCTAGGTGAACCTCTTGTGATTCGTGACCTTTTATCTTAACATGGGAACACACATATATGGATATATATGTAAGGACTGATTACGACCAAACAACCTGTTGCATCAGGACCTTTTACGTTCTATGTCAACCTCAAGGAATTACATCTAAACAACATGCATCTAGGATCTTTTTCGTTCAGATAACCTTCAGGGTGTATTACATCCGAGTAACCTGCATACCACTCCAAGTCTCATTTTTACACTCATACAACCCATGGGACTTATTACATCTGAATAACCTTCATACTACTCCACGTCTCATTTTTACATTCGGATAACCCGTCTCATGACTGATTACGTCCAATGATAACCTATGAGCTTTGCTAGGACTGATTACATTCAAGGACAACCTGCAGGACTGATTACGTCTGAGCATCCTAGTGCACTAGGATCTTTCCCAGTCGTACAACCTATCACATTTCCGATGTGAGATATTATGCTTATATAACATATCAGGACTAATTACATCCAAGGATAACCTATGAGCTTCTCCAAGACTGATTACATACAAGGACAACCTACAGGGTTGATTACATCTAAGAAACCTACAAGCTTCTATAGGATTTTATGCTCAAACAACCTATCTCTCTAGCTATGCTAGAATGAATCACTCCCTCTTTCGAGGGATCTCGATCTAGATCACACCAAGTATTTCTATGAAGTACTCGAATTTCACTCTCGCAAGAGGCTTGGTCAACACATCGGATATCTGCTCATTCGTTTCCATGTACTAGAGCTTCAATGCTCCTCTCTGCACCGTATCCCTCATATGGTGGAAATTGATCTCGATGTGCTTTGACTTGTCATGGAACACAAGATTTTTCGACAGCTTCTTGGAACTTTGATTGTCACAGAAGATACAAATCACATCCAACTGGATGTCAAACAAGTTAGACAGTATCTTTTGAAGCCGCACTGCCTCGCAACTAGCCGAGCAAGAGGAAACATACTCTGCCTCAGTTGTACTCATATCCACATGTATTTTCTTCCAGCTGAATCAGGAGATCATGCTAGATCCCAAACTGAAGCAGTAACATGAGGTGCTCTTCTTGTTAGTGGTGCTACCTTCCCAATCTAAATCAACAAAATTGTGTAGGTTAATATTTTGATTCGCATCATATTTGAGCCCATAATCCATTATACCTTTTAGGTACTTCAGTATATGCTTTGCAACTATCAGGTGAACATGTCTCGGATCTATCAGGAAACTAGCTCAAGGCATTCACCGCAAAGCATATTTCTGGTCTCGTATTCATCAAATATATCAATGAGAAAATCATCTGACTATACATCATCGCATTGATCATATAAGATGAAGAATCACTTGGAAGCTTCAATTTAGATGCCATAGGTGTGGACATTTCCTTATAGTCCATTATTCTGGATCTCTTAAGAATATCCACTACATATTTTCCTTGACCAAGGAATATCCCATATACACTCTGCCACACCTCCATGCCTAAGAAGGAATGCATCATACCTAGGTATTTCATCTCGAACTCTATATAAAGTCTCCTCTTTGCATATTTAATGAGTTCCTCTTCACCTGTTAGAAACAAGTCATCAACATATAGTAGGAGTATCATTGATCTTTCATCTTCCACCTTGAAGTAGATGTTGGAATCTTCTTTACTCTTGGTAATCCCAAGATCATCAGGAAGCTATACATCCTGTAGTACCATGTTCTTGGTGCTTCTTTCAATCCATACAAGGCCTTATTCAATTTTCACACATGGGTCTTCCTTTCATGTGTCTCAAATCCCAGTGGTTGTTCCACATACACTTCCTCCTCGACTACACCATTCAAGAAAGTTGTCTTGACATCCATCTGGTGTATTTTCCATTTCACAACTACTGCCAAATAAAGTATGGTCCTAATGGAAGTGTACCTTTCCATGGGTTCAAATGTCTCTTCATATTTTATGCCTTCTTTCTATGAGAAGCCTTGTGCTACGAATCTTTCCTGGTATTTCTCAATGCTTCCATCTGTAGCATGCTTGATCATGTATGTCCACTTTGAAGTCATGATAGAATTCTTTTCTGGTCTCAGAGCAATCTCCCATACATCATTCTTCATGATAGACTGATACTCCTTGATCACCGCATCCTTCCATTCTTTATTTTATGTATCCTCTTCATAGGTGGAAGGTTCTCTGTCGATGATGTCACACATTAGATCTGCGTAGCTATTGCATGGATTTTCGTTTTTTCTCTCTCTATGTATTCCCTCTGGATCACCATACCTTTCAAGTTCTCATATGAGATCTCGTTCCCATGTTGGTTTCCTCTTGTGGGAGTCCTTCTCAAGGAAACTCTCTATTAGATATTTTGGTTCTGGCATGTCATGATCTTCATGGTTCTCTAGAATTGCTTCTTAAATTTCCATATATGGGCCTCTCGTCTCTTCAGGTTCCTTAACCTCCTGAATGGGTGTCCTCCTAGATCTGAAGTATGCCAAGTATTCATAAAATGTTACATCTCTACTGATGTTGATCTTCTCGAATCCTAGGAAGTATATTTGGTAGTCCTTTGATGTATCACTGCATCCTATGAATATACCCTTCCTCCATGATCTTGGTCCTTTTCTCCTTTGGTATATGTATGTACACCGAGCAACCAAATATTCTCAGATGGATGACTTCTGGTTTATCCCCTAAGAAAGAATCTTCATAGTTCTCGATGTGGACTATGGTTCCATACATACACCTATGTTCTTGTTACCTTCTCCCAAAGGTGCATAGGAATATCCTGATCATACATCATAGCTTTTGCTGCCTCCATGATGGTTCAGTTATTTCATTCTGCAACCCCATTCTATTGAGGATTTTATGGAGTTTTCAACTCCCTCTTAATCCTATAATATCTACAAATTTCCTTGAATTCTAACAAAGTTAACTCTCCACCATTATCTAACCGTAGAGTTTTTATCTTACTATCCATTTGGTTCTCAACCAAGGCTTTATATTCCTTGAACTCACTAAAAAATTTCACTTTTCCCTTTCAAGAAATATATCCAAGTCTTACGTGAGAAATCAGCTATAAAGGAAACATAGTATGCATAACCACTTAATGAGTTGGAGGGCATGGGTTCGTATACATCTGAGTGTACTATCTCCAATATTCCTTTATCCTTTCTCTCACTACTAGGAAATGTCTTCTTCGCATTCTTTCCTTATGCACATCCTTTGCAAATGCCTTCATGCTTTGCCTAGATCTCTGCAAGTCCTGGGACTGCTTTGCTTTCCATACGTAGTTCCTTGTAGTGCACATGTACAAGCCTTTTGTGCCATAGTTCACTTGGTTCAATCGAATCATGAACCAGTGCTTGTTTTGGATGGCCCTTCATCTTGTACAATCCTCTGTCAGCTTCTTCTCCAATCACTATTGCATCCTCTATTGTCTTTCCTATGGGCCACATCAGAACTTGGACATCGAAAAAATAAACCCTAATCCCTATTGAATCTAGTGCATAAATGGAGAAAATATTATTTTTCAATCCTGGAACATATAGCACATCCTTCATCTTTAAAGATTTCTCGGAGTCAATCTTGTATGAATCTTCTCCACTCCCTTTTATGGGGTATTAATAGTCAACCCCAAGTTTCATCTTGTGAGGTGAGTCATGTTCATACATATTAATGAATGATTCCTTGTATCATGTCATATGTTTAGAATATCCACTATCAACAATCCAGTCATTTCTTCTGTGTTAAATAGTTCCAGTGTTGATGTATTCATAACTTTGGAAGATATTCTAATGTATATTATCATTGTATGTTGCTGTACCTCCATCGGGGATTTGTGTTACCCCTTTATGAGATGTCTAAATTATGTCTATATCTTGAGGTACAACCTCCATTATAATATGGGGCAATAGCCCCCAGTGTAATATCATGAAATATGTAATTGTGGTCTCTCTAGGAGAAGTGGGCCCCATGTGAGATGACATGTAGGCTCGAGTCTTATATTTTGTCAGTGATTTGAAAGGGTATAAATAGGGAGGCACTCTCCCTCATTTATACACACCTCACACACTCTCTAAGTCATATGAGAGAGAGAGACAGATAGAGGAAGAGAGAAATATAGCTGTTGAACATTTCTTATTACTACTTTTGATGATCTTACTATTCTGAAAAAGTTTGCGGGGTTTTCTCCTTTATGGTTTCCTCAATGAAAATATTTGTGTATTTTGTATCTTTTATATCTTATGCATTTTTTTGTACTTTTTATTCTTTCAGATAAACTTCCTAGATAATCTAATCAGATCTTCAGAAAATCTAACATGGTATTATAGCCTCTCTCAAAGAAGGCACTGTGCAGCTGCGGGAACTAGGGCTTCCTAGTTGAAGGTGTTGTCTCCACAGATCATCAAGAAAGGAGGGCTAGAATAACTCACCTCAATAGGGTGCATCTATTGGTGGTATAAGTTTCTTAATCAGAGAAGTTTCACTGTACAGCCAAAAAATAGTTTCAATGGCAGCTAATGGAAATTAGGGTTTCATGCCCGAAAACCCTAGAAGACTGAATTTAGTAATCCTAGATCTTTCTCTATAAAGCGATATTGGAGAAGTATCAAAATCCAAAACTCTTACAAGACAAATATAAATTAATGGTGTATATTTTGTAAAAAATTTAGCCTCATATTCGCTATACTTCAGGAGATATGGTTCCTACAAATCAAGGTTCCAGCATCCTCCACAATACAATCATAAACAGGTGACGGAGGGATATTTTCTATATCTTGGGCTAGGAAGGTCCAAACGAAATTTCTCAAGATGTTTCAGGTATTTCACGTACTTTAGTTTCTGGTGTACTCTTTTTAAACCCAAAATTTGAAACAGTGACACGTGGAAGTCACGTACAAGTTCTCTATGTTGAACAATCCCCAAAATAGTCACCTTGGGAAACTCAACATAAGTCCCACTTGGAGAATCCACTTCTTCTATAACTTGTGGGCTTAAAAAGAGGACATATCATGATATCTCAGTGAGAAGTTTCATAATATAAGTATTTGAACTTTGGAGATATAGGAGAATCAATATCAGTCATTTTTGCAGAAGAAATTAGAAAACTAGGGCTTCTTGTTCTGAGAGCTTTCCACTGTTTTCAGAAAAGGAGTACATTGGACATCTCGCCTTGAAGAGGATAATATTTATATCCAATCAAAAATTTGAAATTCCAAGCTTTGAAAATTAGGGTTTCTCTAACAAACCATCGATCATCCAGCTATGGAACCAGGACGGACACCTCAAATCGGTAAGATCTAAGTTTTTTTCTATTTACATTTGAGGTTCTCATTTCAAAATGACTAATCACACCCAACTTTATTACAAGCTTGGTAAAGCTGACAACTTCCGAGTATGGAAGTATAGGACCTCCGTGATCCTTGAATAAATTGAATTGGGTTAGTATTTCAGTAAGGAAGTTCTAAGAGCCAGAGGGAGATGAGGTTAAGGCTAGAACCAAGAGAATCATTGCAGATTCTATTAAAGATCATCTCATCCCTCATGTGTCATCCTTGAAGACACTAAAAGGAAGTGTTCGATGCTATGACGAAGCAATCAAAGAAGAACAAGAGATTGTTATAACCACCTTGAATGGCCTCCCAAGATCATGGGATTCATTCATTCAAAGAATGTGTTCCAGAAGGAAGTGATTACCTTCAGCAGACTCTAGGAAGAGTGCACACAAGAAGAAGCTCGAATCATAATAAGAGAAGAGAATATGGGATCAACTGAAGATAAAGCTCTCATGATTCAAAAAAGATCCCTCAAGCAATGAGGAATATGAAGGACTCAATTCTTGAAGAACCTCTTATCCATCTTAGCATTTGGATAAGAAATTATTCTATTATGAATGAAGAAGGTGATGAAGTTGAAGGCTCAAGAAGGATTCTACCCACAAAACAAATAAAGATAAATATTCAATTGTCATTTCATGATATTTTTTGGTTATGCATTTGTTTATATTCAGTTGATGTGTTATGCATGTTTGAGTATTTTAATTTATACTACTAAATTGCACATCATGGGTAAGAAGTCAATGATGGTGTACAACATTTCATTGCTAATTATCTAGATTGAAACATCTTTGCTAACATATTAGGATTAGTACAAACTCTTAATAACATTGGGGTAGAATGCATCTAGAAGTTATTGTATGTATACATGATATGGATGAATGTTGTAGCATTGGATAAAATAGTTGCATGGCTATGTGACATATACTTGTCACTATTAATATATTTTGGAAATTATGATATGTTTCTAATCATGCAACTAAACTTGACTTGTATACCATTCCAAAGAACAAGTAATGACAGTTCAGAAGAGGAACGCAAATATTCCTGGGTCAGAGACATTGTGGTGAAATAAAGAGCTTCAGAATAATATAAAGAGAATGGTAGATCCACCTCGAGACATGAAGACCACCTTGGGTAAAAGAAATCATCCCAAATGAATAATAGTATGACAAGACTTCTAAAGAAAGAAAGAGGTCTCAAACACACTCTAGTTATGTGACACTGTTGAGCGACATCATTGATGCAGAGCCTTCCAGCTATGAAGAAGTAGCCAAGAAGAAAGGGAAGGATACTATGATAAAAAAAATACCAATCGATAAAGAGGAATGATGTCTAGGATGTTGTGTCAAGACCTGAAGGGAATTCCATAGTGTCTTCCATATGGATCTACAATATCTAGCATGCAATAGATGGCAACATCATGGGATACAAGGCAAGATTCGTAGCACGAGGCTTCTCACAGAAAGAAGGCACAGACGATGAAGAGCCATTTGCACCAGTGATGTGGTACACTTCCATTATATCCATATGCATAGGTATCAAATGGTAGATAAATCATATGACATCAATATAACATTCTTGAATGATGTAGTCAAGGAGGAAGTATAGGTAGAGCAGCCACTAGGAGTTGAGACACATGACAGGAAAACTCATGTGTGACAATTAAAGAAGGCCTTGTACGAGATCAGAAGGAACCCATGGGATAGAAAATGCAGTTACATAAGGAGCTTGAAGATCACCTATAGTGATGAATATCTTAACCTTTGCTACAATATTGAATATGAAATCCTATAGAGGATGACAAGCTCACAGATGGGTGCGAGAAGAAATTTTCAACAAAGTTCAAGATAGCGAATCTTGGTATCTAGTGACCTTAGATGGATACATAGAATATTAGTAGTAGTGAAATATAATTATCACTCCATTACATAATGTTTTCAATACATAGAGTACAAAAGGAAAAGGGAGAATGATGCTCCACTTTAGAGGGAGTGACTGCAGAAGATCCTCAGGTTCGACGTGGTATGGCAGGATTGACAGCTTCTTGACTAGTTTGGACCTTACCAAGAGTAAAGCGGATTCCAACCTTTACAACAAGGTTGAGGAAGGGAACCCAATGATACTTCTACTGTATGTAGATGACCTATTTGTGACAAATGAGGATGGGTTGATTACTAAAACGAAGAGGAAGCTTGCTGCCGAGTTCGAGATGAAGGCCTTGGGTATGATGCACTACTTTCTAGGCATGGAGATGTGGAAGAGTGCGGATGGAATCTCCATTGGACAAGGGAAGTATGAAATGGAGATCCTGAAGAGGTTCAGGATGATGGACTGCAAGGCCATGGCCACACTTATGGAATTGAACCTGAAGCTATTAAGTGATGCTTCATCATATTCAATTGATGCCACAATGTATCGTCAAATAATTGGATCCTTGATGTACCTGAAGAATACGAGACCAAATATTTTCTTTGTTGTGAATACATTGAGCCAGTTCCTAAACAGATTCAATACATTTTCACCTGATTGTTGCAAAGCATATTTTGAGGTACCTGAAGGGTATAGTTGATTATGGGCTCAAGTATGATGTGAATCAAAAAATTAACTTAGAAGTTTATGTGGATCCGGATTGGGCAGGAAGTGCCATTGATACGAAGAGCACTTCGGGTTGTTGCTTCAGTATGGGATCAGGAGTGATCTCTTGGTTTAGAAGGAAGCACTCCTGTGTGGCACTGAGTACATCCGAGGCAAAATGTGTTTCCACTTGCTCAGCTATTTGTGAGGTAGTATGTTTCTTTTGAAATCTACTATTTGATTTGATTGATATGACTTGCATTTTTGTATGATGCGGAGAGGAGCAATGAAGCTCCAGTCACGTGATCCAGATCAAGATCTCTCGAAAGAGGGAGTGATGAGTTCTAGCATAGCCAGTGAGACAGGTTGTCTAAGCATAAAATCTTGGTGAAGCTCGTAGGTTGCTCAGACGTAATCAATCATGTAGGTTTTCCTTGGATGTAATCAGTCCTGGTGAAGCTCGCAGGTTATCCTTGGACGTAATCAGTCCTGATGTGATTCTATGCTATAAATGGCCAGAGTGAAGCTTGAATACTTCAGAGACAAGCTTGGTGTTCTTCAGATCAAGGTTCCCTCCAAGGGTAAGTGATGAGTCTGGAATACGCAGATACACATGAGCCTTTCCGACATGGTGGCAGGTTGGGTCTCCCATGTTCATTGATGTAAGTGCTGACCCTTTTTGACATCATGACAGGCTAGGCCTCCCATGGTCGTTGATGTAAGTGCTGAGAGCCTTTCCAACATGGTGGCAGGTTGGGCCTCCCATGGTCATTTATGTAAGTGTTGAGATCCTTTACGACATGGTGGAAGGTTGGGCCTCCCATGGCCGTTGATGTAAGTAATGAGAGCCTTTCTAACATGGTTGCAGGCTGGGCCTCCCATGGTCGTTGATGTAAGTGTTGAGATCCTTTTCAACATGGTGGAAGGTTGGGCCTCCCATGGTCATTGATGTAAGTGCTAGAGCCTTTCCAAAATGGTGGCAGGCTAGATCCTCCCATGGTCGTTGATGTAAGTGTTGGAGCCTTTCCGACATGGTGGTAGGCTAGGTCCTCCCATGGTTGCCGATGTAAGTGCTGGAGCCTTTCCAACATGGCGGTAGGATAGGTCCTCCCATGGTCATTGATGTAAGTGCTGGAAATTTTCTGACATGGTTGTAGGTTGGTCCTCCCATGGTCGTTGATGTAAATGTTGAGCCTTTCCTGGATGGTGGTAGGTTTGTCCTCCCATTCCGGTGGATGTAAGTGATGTGTTATGTGTATCTAGGATGTGCTCCGTGTGATGATGAGATGATCTGAATATGATGAGGTAATAGTAGGGTACATAGGTGTTGCAAGGCATGTAATCAGTCCTAGGATGCTCCTTCAAGTTTTTTACTAGCATATAATCAGTCCTGGGAGATCCTGCAGGTTTTGCAAGAGGCATATAATAAGTCATAGGATGTACCTACTTGATGGGTTGCTCGTAGAGATGATGAAGACCTACATGGAGGCTAGGCCTACATCCAGCATGAAAAAGGGTTAGAACTATAGAAACTTATGATGACAGACAGGATGGGATGATGATCAAATTATAAGAAGATGATGGCAGCAGCTATGATGAAGAGTCTATGACTCCGTGATGATAACGATGTAATGAAGACCTGACCGAATGTGTTGATGATTGTGTAGAGAGAGAATACTTTCCTAGTTAAGAGGGAGTCTTAATGTATTTGTAACTTCGGAAGATATTCTGATGTATATTATCATTATATGTTGTTGTAACCCCATTGGAGAAGTGTGTTACCCCTTTACGGGATGTCTAAATTGTGTCTATATCTTGAGGTACAACCTTCATTGTAAGTCAGGGAAATATTCCCTAGTGTAACATCATGTAATATGTAATTGTGGTCTCTCTAGGAAAAGTGGGCCCCATGTGAGATGACATGTAGGCTCGAGTCTTATATTTGGTCAGTGACTTGAAAGGGTATAAATAGGGAGGCACTCTCCCTCATTTATAGACACCTCACACACTCTCTAAGGCATATCAGAGAGAGAGACAGTCAAAGGAGGAGAGAAAGATAGTTGTTGAACATTCATATTACTGCTTTTGATCATCTTACTATTCTGAAGAAGTTTGCGGGGTTTTCTCCTTTATCGTTTCTTTGATGAAAAACTTTGTGTCTTGTGTATATTTTATATCTTATGCATTTTGATGTACTTGTTATTCTTTCAGATAAATATATTAGATAATCTAATCAGATCTTAAAAAAATCTAACAGCCAGTAAGTACTGATATTATGTTATACTCTTCATATGAATCATCCTTCTCTCATCCGAATCTTTTGTTTGTTAGTTCATAATCTTCGGCAACATGAGCATGGTGTATCCTTTTCCTGATGGGATAATATCTTTCAAAGTGTCCATTTTCATCATAAGTATAGCATCGAACACTTGGAGTATCTCTTCTTTTCTTCTTTTGTTTCTTGTCCTTGTTGTGATGAAATTTCTCCTTATTCTCCTTCTTCTTGAAGTTCTTCCTGCTGTGAACTATGAGAGCTTGATCGTGATTTGCTCCCATATTTTCTTCTCTTGTCACAAGTATAGCTTCTTCCTATGCACATTCTTCTCAAATTCTGGGGAAAGAGATCATCTTCTTTCTTGCAAAAATTCCTTGAATGAATGAGCCCCATGATTGAGGGAGACCATTCAAGGTAGTAATTACAATTTCTCTTTCTTTGAAATTTTCTTCAACCATTTCAATTTGTTATTTGATTTTAGAAACCCTTGTGAAGTAAGATTGTATAGTCTCGAAGTTCTGTATCTTCACATTCTTCAATTGGTTCCTCAAATTCATCTTCTGGTTGATGTTCTTTCCTTCGAACATCTTTTTCAAAGCATCATACACTACTTTCGGCATCTTGAATGAAGACACATGGGGGATGAGGTGATCCTTAATAGAATTTGCAATGATTTTCTTATCCTTATCCATGATTCTCTTATGAGAAACCTTAGCCTCATCTCCCTCTGGTTCTGGAAATTCTCCATTGATGTACTGATCTAAGTCATTATCTTCAAGGATCAGGGAGATTCTGTACTTCCATGCTCGGAATTTATCAACCCCTCCAATATTTTCCTCAAGATGAGTATGATGAGTCATATTTTCAAATGAAAACATCAAATGGAAATAGAAAAGATTTAGATCTTACCAATTTGAGGTGTTTGACCTAGTTTTGGAGATGGCTGACCTAGGGTTTGTTAGAGAAATCCTAATTTTCCAAACTTGGAGTTTGGAAATTATGTTTGGATAGAAAGAAGCACCTCCTTGAGGCTCATTTCTCATCTAGATAATTTTCTGAAAACTGAGGTGGGAAGCCTCCAAAACTTGATGCCCTAGTTCCTCTCGGCACTAATGACATGGTCAAAAATGAAACTTCTTCAATTCTAAAACTGCTTCCACCAAAATATGCACCCTACTTAGTCGAGTTATTATATCCCTATTTTCTCAATGATCTATGGAGAGAACACCTTGAACTAGGAATCCCTAGTTTCTACACCTGCATAGTCCCTTCTTTTAGAGAGGCTCTCAGACCATGTTAGTTTTCCTAGATATTATTATCTTGATTAGGATCTTTGTCTGAAAGAATAACAAGTACATCTATATGCATAAGATATAAGAGATACACAAGACACAAACATTTTCATCAAAGAAACCACTAAGGAGAAAACCCTGCAAAATTCCTCATAATAGTAAAATGATCAAAATAAATAATAAGAAGTATTCAACATCTATTTATCTCTCCTCCCTTTCTCTCACCCCCTCCTTGAGCCTTTCTCGAATGGTGGTAGTTTTGTCCTCCCATTCCGGTGGATGTGAGTGATGTGTTATGTGTATCTTGGATGTGCTCCATGTGACGATGAGATGATCTAAATATGATGAGGTAATAACATGGTACACAAGTGTTGCAAGGCATGTAATCAGTCCTAGGATGATCCTTCAAGTTTTGTACTAGCATATAATTAGTCCTGGGAGATCCTACAAGTTTTGCAAGAGGCATATAATAAGTCCTGGGATATACCTACTTGATGGGTTGCTCATAGAGATGATGAAGACCTACATGGAGGCTATGCCTACATCCAGCATGAAAAAGGGTTGGCACTGTAGAAACTTATGATGACAGATAGGATGAGATGATGATCAAATTATAAGAAGATGATGGCAGCAGCTATGATGAAGAGTCTATGACTCCGTGATGATGACGATGTAATGAAGACCTCACCGAATGTGTTGATGATTCTGTAGAGAGAGAATACTTTCCTAGTTAAGAGGGGGTGTTGATGTATTTGTAACTTTGGAAGATATTCTGATGTATATTATCATTGTATGTTGTTGTAACCCCATTGGGGATGTGTGTTACCCCTTTATGGGATGTCTAAATTGTATCTATATCTTGAGGTACAACCTTCGTTGTAAGTCGGGGAAATAGTCCCTAGTGTAACATCATGTAATATGTAATTGTGGTCTCTCTAGGAGAATTGGGCCCCATGTGAGATGACATGTAGGCTCGAGTCTTATATTTGTCAGTGACTTGAAAGGGTATAAATAGGGAGGCACTCTCCCTCATTTATACACACCTCACACACTCTATAATGCATACCAGAGAGATAGATAGTCAAAGGAGGAGAGAAAGATAGTTTTTGAACATTCATATTACTAATTTTGATCATCTTACTATTCTGAAGAAGTTTGTGGGGTTTTCTCCTTTATGGTTTCCCCGATGAAAAACTTTGTGTCTTGTGCATATTTTATATCTTATGCATTTTGATGTACTTGTTATTCTTTCAGATAAATATATTAGATAGTCTAATAATATCTTAAGAAAATCTAATAGCCAGTAAGTACTGAGATTATCTTATACTCTTCATATGAATAATCCTTCTCTCATCTGAATCTTTTGTTTGTTAGTTCATAATCTTCAGCAACATGAGCATGGTGTATCATTTTCTTGATGGGATAATATCTTTCAAAGTGTCCCTTTTCATCATAAGTATAGCATCGAAAATTTGAAGTATCTCTTCTTGTCTTCTTTTGTTTCTTGTCCTTCTTCTTGTTGGGATGAAATTTCTCCTTATTCTCCTTCTTCTTCAAGGATCAGGGAGATTCTGTACTTTCGGCATCTTGAATGAAGACACATGGGGGATGAGGTGATCCTTAATAGAATTTGCAATGATTTTCTTATCCTTATCCATGATTCTCTTATGAGAAACCTTAGCCTCATCTCCCTCTGGTTCTGGAAATTCTCCATTGATGTACTGATCCAAGTCATTCTCTTCAAGGATCAAGGAGATTTTGTACTTCCATGCTCGGAATTTATCAACCCCTCCAAGATTGTCCTCAAGATGAGTATGATGAGTCATATTTTCAAATGAAAACCTCCAATGGAAATAGAAAATATTTAGATCTTACCAATTTGAGGTGTCTGACCTAGTTTTGGAGCTGGCTGACCTAGGGTTTGTTAGAGAAACCCTAATTTTCCAAACTTGGAGTTTGGAAATTCTGTTTGGATAGCAAGAAGCACCTCCTTGAGACTTGTTTCTCATCTAGATAATTTTCTAAAAACTGAGGTGGGAGGCCTCCAAAAATTGATGCCCTAGTTCCTCTCGGCACTAGTGACAGGGTCAAAAATGAAACTTCTTCAATTCTAAAACTGCTTCCACCAAAAGATGCACCCTACTTAGCCAAGTTATTATATCCCTATTTTATTAATGATCTATGGAGAGATCACCTTGAACTAGGAAGCCCTAGTTTCTACACCTGCACAGTCCCTTCTTTCATAGAGGCTTTCATAGCATGTTAGTTTTCCTAGATATTATTATCTTGATTAGGATCTTTGTTTGAAAGAATAACAAGTACATCTATATGCATAAGATATAAGAGATACACAAGACACAAACATTTTCATCGGGGAAACCATTAAGGAGAAAACCCCGCAAACTTCCTCATAATAGTAAAATGATCAAAATAAATAATAAGAAGTATTCAACATCTATTTATCTCTCCTCCCTTTNTTGGGGCCCACTTCTCTTCCTTAATAGGGCCAAATTCTCCCAGATAGAATCCAAATACACATTACATGATCTTACACTGGGGGCTATTGCCCCAACTTAAAACAGAGGTTGTACTTCAAGGTCTAGACACAATGAAGACATCCTACAAGGGGTTAAACACATCCCTAATGGGGGTACAACAACATATAATGATAATATACATCAGAATATCTTTTGAAGTTACAAATAAATGAACATCTCCTAAATGATCAAATGTGGGTGCTTGGGTGCATCAATGAGTCCAAAACCCCCAAATAACTTTCTTGACCAACATAACAAAGGTTTGTACCATATGACATAAGTACAAAACAAATGAAAATGTGTCCTAGTTGTATGTGACCATGGTACTAGGTGGTATGATTCTCTAACACATATTCATTAAACTTTTCCATAAAGAGGTGTGATCATATAAAATGGTTATTTGGTATTTAGCATTGTATTTCTTCAAGTGTTGGTGAGAGGAAGTGGAATATATTGTCTCCATTCTTCTTACTGCAAGGCAAGTTAACAACTCAGTTGTGATCTCTCCTCTTTCCGAAGACAAAAAGGTGCTCACTACTATAGTCGATTCCAACAAACGGATCAATTCTTGTATGTTTTATTATTGTTATATTTAATCCTTTTTAATCATTGGTAATTCCTTGGAAATCCTCTTCCTATGATTAATCTACATATAATGTTGAAATGCTCATATTTTAGGTCTTTTCACCAACACCACCTACCTCTTCAATCCTCTTACATTTCAGTGGGAATGCAGGTTGAATTATTCTTTTGTAGTTTCTACCAAATCGTTGAAAATATATTTACGTCAAGGTCCTTCTGTTATTATTTTTTGTATTGGAAATTAGAGAGTTGGACCTTGTTACCACTCATTTTTTATGGGTTTCCACTTATGAAAAAGCATGTCCAAGAATTCATTTTGGTTGTTATAAAGCACTCAAATGAAGTTATGGGCATTTCAACATCAGTATAGAATCATTTTTTGGAAATGAAAAGACCTTATATGACCATAAACAGGACTATATAATAAATTTCATTAGTGAAATCACTTTATGGACATTCACGCCATACTTCGAGTGGTTTTGAGCATGATTCCTCGCAAATTTCTGTAGAGGCGAGACAATAAAAGATAAGATTTAGGCTAGATCTATCATTTCCTATATTCCATTAAATCCACAAAATTCAAAAGATGATTTTCTAGAGTTATGGTTTAGTTAATAAGAAATCCTGGAACAATGTTCAACCTTTTGGAAGGATCCTCTAACTTAGAAGAAGGGTTATACCACCTATAGGGTTAGAAAATAAGTCATATATAGCAGTTGAAGGATGTCACATTTTGTAGAGAAGCTTCCTGAAACTGTTATGTGGAAGAGCTTGATGGATTGTGACCTGTTCTCATCCCGTGCATTATGAACTAGCATAACCATATTTTGTTAATCACGCATTGTTTAATTGTGTGTCCTTATTTCTTTTCATTTATGTCTATTGTTCATGTGTTTATTAGTTTAAAATGTGTAGATTGTAACTTCAAGAATGAATTTTTTGGAACTACTATCTTATGTTTAAATGTTAACTTTGATTTTTTCATCTCCCAAAATATTTAATTTTAATCATTTAATGAAAATAATTAACTATGGCCAAACGTTATTTTGGTAAATTCATGAATTTGTAATGTATGAGTCCCAATAATTATTTTCAATGCATTATTACTCTAAATTGGTCAAGTGGGAATCTAAGAGGTTGAATGGGACCCATATGAGGTGTCTCTCTCAAGAAAATAGGAAAAAATTGGGAAAATAACAAAATACATAGGAAAAGCAACCATTCCATATTTTTCTAATAAAAGCTCATGAGGGAATTGGAAAATGTCAAAGAAAGCAATTTTTATTATTTATTAATCTCATTAAAGAAAATTTTGTTATATTTGAGTAACTTTAGAAGTATAATTTCATTGTTTATATTTATCCCATCATCATAGCATTATTTCATTTGCAACATAAGCAAGTAACGATCATCGAAAGATAACCATGCGTAGAAAAAAATAGAGACACGTTATTTTACCCTAGGAAAACCCAAACTCAAGAAAAACCCCATCGAACTTTTGTTATTTGAAGATTCAATACAAATAACAAGTACATCAAAGATAAAATGCTGCCAAAGAGAGAAACCTCAGAATTTGTCTTCTACAACCAAAAAACAGTTTTCACTTGTCCTTGTAGTGAAGTGCGTACCACTTGAGAGAGAGAGAGAGAGAGAGAGAGAGAGAGAGAGAGAGAGAGAGAGAGAGAGAGAGAGAGATGAATTTGTTGTCTAATAATGAAGTGTGAGAGAACTTTATAAATATTTTTATTTTCACTATAATTTTCCATAGTTATGTTGGCTTTACTTTTATTTATTTATCCTTTATTTTATCTTTTAAGTCGACATGTCTTTTTATCTTCTAGGGCTATTTTACCCATTTCATTGAGGTAATCGTGCTCTTGATTTCTTTTCACTTTCTCTAGGACATCATAAGAATATCTTCCAGATACAAATAACATCAACACATTTTATCCAATATAGGGTGAAATTGATGAAAAAGTGGGTCCACAATGGAAATATAATGTATTCAATTTATTATTTTGTCATGCTAAACATTATGTTTTGAATTCCAAGAATGATGGTTTGAATTCCCAAGAAGGAAGATGAAAATCCGCGTAAGGTATACAAAATAAGGATGAGTCTCTAAATGGGGAGGTTTTTTGGATATTTTTTGTTTTTTTGGAGAGATTATTTCTTCTCAACCTGGGGGAAGTGCACCTGGTTTGCATTGGGAGATGTGCCCCTTTGCATAACAGAAAACTAGTTGAACATTTCAGCTAGTGATTGAGGAAAAGGACACTCAGTTATTTTCATGGATGATCAAAGAAAAAAAAATTAGATAATTTTTCAGGTGTGTATTGAATTTAATATTATTGTATTAGTATACCAATTGTTCCGGCTATAGTAGTATCAATTTTGTGAAGTGTTTACAAAGCTAGTTTCAGTTTTGTGTGTGTTGGGTTGTGGTGGGCGTGCTTATGGGAGTTGGAAGTTGTTTCTTTAAGTTGTAAATTGAATGAATATTAATTGTGTTAGGTTTAGCGTGCATCCATTATTGCATATATGAATATTTGGGGTCGTGAACTTCCTAGAAGACATAGCTTTGTAATGCAGAAAATAATTTCCTAGTGTTGAATTTATCTATCAATTCTTCTTCAAATCTCTGAGTATATTTGTCCATATGTGTATCATGTTTTTTTGTATATTTCTATTTTCATAGAATACTTGAATGTACTGAAGGATTCCATCCATTAATAATGAATTATTAGTGTGATGTTTCCATAGTTTATTGTTCATATTCCACTATTAAATTTCTCTTGTAAAAATCAGCAAACTTTGGAAAAACAATATTGTTTTATGTGTCATTAATATTCTATAAATGATCTCAGAAATTATTCTGTGAGACATATAACTTAGTTTGAGTGCATTAGGGTCCTTTCATAGTGCCAAACAGGAAATTTGAGGCAATTTGGTGGTGTTTGGAAAGACATAGAAACCAATAGCCTTTACTAGCTAAATCTAAGCTAGTTTTCTTGTGTGGCATAAGTCTTTTACTGAAAAAAATAAAATAAAAAAAATTTTCAAGTGTCAATGATTTGTGTAGAATGATATCAGTGTCTTATGTTCTAAATCGATCCTTCTTGTAATTTTTTAGGAGGTTTGGCAGTGTATGGAATGCAAACTAGTTAAGAAGTGGCTTGTGTTCAATTTCCATAGCTTATGCACCTAATTTGTATCAATTTTTGTATATCCATTGTCAGGAATTTACAAGAATGAGCATGTATCTCATATATGAAATGTATTACCTTGATTCTATATAGTTACTGGTATTTTTTCGCTAGAAGTGTAAGATTCTCCACATAATTCTCAGGGAAATTGCCTCCAGTCATTTGGAGCCTTCCCAGGTGTGATGTACTTTGAAATGTGCAAGTTGTCAAAGTAAATACTTCTCTACCAACCCTATATGAGTACATAACAATTCTAAGAATCTATTGCTCGTTTCCAATATGAAAATAGTGAAAGTTTTGTGTCATTTGGGATGAGTTGGAAACAGGAAGGTTTGGCTTCCAAAGCTAGAAATTGCACCTAGTTTCAAATAATTCCCTTCTTGTTTTGGGTTTTGATTTAATATATAATAACATAATACTGGGCATATTATAGTGGTATGAGATAGTGGTCCTCTACACCTGTCTAAATATCTATTTTCAAAAGAAAAAAATTGAAGAGAAATTGCAAACATGTCTCTATTTAGTGATGATGTTTGGGAGTTGGAACATGATGCATGGGAGGAATTCGTTTACATTGATTGAGAATTGAAAATTTCACATGAGAAATATAATTCCTTATGTCACAATATATGAAGAGAAGACATAAAAATAAATCCACCAATGGCTAGCCTTAAAGAGGAATTGTCCATAATATTAGCAACAAGTGCCAATATGCCTCACTATTATCAAGAGTATCTATCATTGGATAAGGAATTTTGTTTAATTTTGTCATTCAAATATTATTTTACTTGCAAGTATGGATTCTATCCTCGGGGTGTCTATGAGAATTATTTCAAGAGTAGTGGGCCATCAAGAGAAGGACCAGGTTGTTTCCCTAGCAATAGCAACAAGACATCTAGTTCTATATGTGGAAAATCCACAGCCAATGATCAACTCTTTAGGAAAAATGTGCAGAATTTGAGCATAAGAGTAGGTGGAAGAATATTGTATTACCTAAGAGGGTATGGATGATGAAATCACAACACAAAGGTATGATAAGAAATCGTATTCTTACAACAACCATGTTTTTTTGCAACAACATTAGATACCATACATTTCATGTATCGATAATGGTATTATAGAATCTTATAATGTTGGATTGGGATTTAAGGAAGAGTTATGTGTTGTGGTTTCATGCCACAAGAAATATAATTTTTCATTTCAGACATTAGAAAATGTGAAGATAACACTTCTAGATGATGGCGTCAAAATGTAAGAAAGTTGTGCAGGAGTTGTGCATGAAGAAGATGAAATTGAGCTTACCACCAGTAATATAGAAGAACAATGTAGAGGAGAAGGCTTAACAACAATTCATGAAGCTATTGATAGTGTGGAATTGGATGAAAGTGAATCTACTATAGGGTACCCAAGCCTCTATGTTGTTAAAATAGAGATTAATATTGTAAAATTTAGATTGCACAACATCACAACAAAAGTTACGAGTCATGTGTATATCCAATCCTAAATCAAATGATGGAAGTAACATACTTCTCCAATACCAAGATGCTCATTTACATATCAACAATAATACCTCCAATGTCTCAATTGACTGCTAAACAGATAAATCAATAAACAAAATCATGTTTTTTAAAGTTTTGTTAAAATTAACAAATGAAGAAAAAACTAATAGGTAGTCAATATGAATTAATAGTTGGTCAACACATATTCAAAAGCAATATAAGCTGCTTATCGATAGATATAATAAGGATATTTAATAAACACATCACTCATTCCTTTTATTGATATTAATGTCCACTAACATAGTTAGTCAAGTACTCTTATCTACATATATATCATTTTATATCTAATGTCCACTAACATAATTAGTCAACAACTCTTATCTACATATTTAATATTCAATAGATTCTAATATATAATATTTTGTTGCTTATTTACCTAGTCCAAACTTTTAAAAAAATAATTATTTGTGAAAAATACAATATTTATCAATATTATATAAAAAGTTATAATGGTTGTTTGGTTGCGGTGCAAATATGTTTCTTGAAGAGTCGTATTCCAACACACACACATTCTAGTTAAGAAATTAAAATTGTAATTGGGATTAATATTTGGTATCATGTATGATATTAAGGCATCCTAGATGTCACTAACTAAGGTAGTTGTCACAAAAGGAAACTAGTTAATATCCCAAGATCCAAAGGAATTTGGCATGAGTGAAAATCTAACCATTACTGGCCACAATACATTATTTTAAGTGGGCAAGTTTTACCTACCAAAAAATGACATTATTTCTTATAAGGATCTTGAGATTATATCAACAAAAAGTAAACCACCAAATTTAAATATTGTATTTTTTAACTTTCCATAAACATTTTTAGAATATAATTAAAATATTTAACATTATTATTTAAATAAATAATTATATTTCATTATCCCAAATAAGTATAACATATTAACCTTCATCATATTGTATAATCTATGTAATTGACAATTGCAAAATTTACCATTAATTTAATAATGACCACACATGACCCGGATGCGGGTGTCTGCCACGTAAAAAACGACATGGGGGAGGCTGACAGGGCCATCCCTTCTCCTGCATGACGTCATTTCGCCTTCATCACATGGTTGCGAGCCTTTATTTCAGCGTGGGGTATGGCCAGCTCCAGCTACGTCGATAGGACTCGGCCATCAACTCGATGCAAGGCTACATTAATTCACCAACCTATTGCATGGGCCGATGTGCCCGCCATTATTTTCCTCCACTTTGCCTCCTGCTGGATCATTTTCTCCCACTGCTCTAGCATCTCTGTCCTCTGATTCTCCTGACCATCACCACCCTTTGCAATTTTTCTCTCGGCTCTGGTTTTATCATTCTCCTTCACCATTCCACCATGTCCAGGAGGCAACGCGGTATCCCACGTCGTGGCCATCAGGGTAGAGGTGCTCAAGAGGAGCACCAAATTCCTCTCTCAACATAGGCCAGTGGGGAAGGTTTTGACATTGAAATCCCTGAAGCGGTTCGGCTGATGGTAAATGACTAGGAGGACAAATTATCCAGAGCTTCCAACGCTGCTGGACAAACCCTGGAATGGAGGAGAAACTATTGGTTCATAAAGAATCTGCTCATACGCCTCATCCTCCGTTTTCAGTCCCAACCTTTGGCTCTTTTCCCTCCTACGCCTCCTTCTCTTCTCACGCAGTCAAATCCTCCAGCTACACCACCCCCACCGCCTATTCCAGTTCGCTCCATTGTTTCCCTGGCCTCTAACTCTGCCCCTCCTCCCACCTCCATTCCTCCACCACAGAGTTGCGCTTCCACCCTTTCGGTGGGAAAATTCACTTCCAACCGAGTCTTGGCCAAAAAGAATTCCCCTCTCCCAGCAAAGCAGCCCCCTACAGGTAGCAATGTTGTGGATGACTCCACTAGCGTCAAGGTGATGGATTCTTCCAGTGATGATCCAATAGACGTGCCATACGAGCCAGCTCAACCAGCATCCACGGGCTTTGGTTGCCCCATTGTGGAGGAACCTTACTACAAACCATAATCAGGTCTTTCCATGGTTTCTTGTCTTTTTCGGGATGTATGTGGGCTCTGCAAGCCATATTCAGGTTTTGTCATGGTTTCATGTTGTTTTTGGAATGCATGTTGACTTCGCAAACTTGGATTCTATTGAGTGTGGTCCTTTCTAGGAACCTGTGTGTTTTTTTGTATAATTATCTCCTTTTGGGTCTGTTTTCTCTCCTAGAGGGAGGGTTCTAGTTTTGTGGATATGTTTTCCCTCCTAGAGGGAGGGTCCAGATCTTCACTTAACTTCTATGTCTGCTTCTTATGAGCAGGTCTTCGTCTCTGTTTAGTAACTTCTTATGTACCATTATTTTCCTTTTTTAATAGAATAGCATCCAACTTACAAAAAAAAATAATGACCACACATGAATTAGGATACATGTAACATAGGTGTAGATAAATTGACACTAAAACTACCTATACACATTACTTATTTGGATTGTTATAGCATTATTAAACCCACCATTGCCTAAAATATGCCAGTATCCATCTATGTTGTAATATCCCCAATCTGATATTAGAGATTTTAGCTCCAATTTATCCACAGAGGAGTCAAAATTTTCATTCCAAAATCCATTGTTTACCAAAATTTCTTCAAACACTGGTTTAGATAAATTTTCTGGAATAGATTTAAATATGGTGCAACCCAAAAAGAAGGGTTGCATACCTCTATATATAACCAATCATATCTGAAATGATTCCTTTATATATGGTTATGAACATCTCGTTTATTCCTTTTTATAAACATTTTTCATACAACCCTTTTCAACACATTTGAGAAATGGAAAACTAGTCTAGTTAACTAGTTTCAGTGAAGATGTTCTTAACTCCATGAATAAGAGGAAAGAAGTATAAATTCGACATAGAGATTTACTATGTTTAATATTTACACCCATGAACATCCAATGATCTCCAAATTAAAATTATAGAAATTCTAATTCTGATTTTATCACAATCAGAAAAGCTAGCTTGCATTGAACTAAATAAATCTGCATTTTTCCAAGTCGTTCCATATTCTACCATACTGACTTGATTCTCTTGAAAAAAAACTATGAATTGACCCAAACACACGCCAATTGAGACAAATGGATCATAGACATAATTCTGGAAACACTTATGAAGGTTGAATAACAAAAAAATCATGGATTGTTTGCCTTAGTGTGCATATTTGTACGAGAGATATAACAATAGTTTATGCTTAGTAAATTATTGGATATTCCCACAATATATTTATCATTCATGGATGGTAATATTCAGTACATACATGGCTTCCCTTGCAGCATAAATCTACAGAAAAAATAGATATAAAGACTAATAAAAATACCCTGAGATTTGCAAAAGAATTGTTGGACAAATACAACTCCAAAGTAAGAGTTTTTTAATTGTAAAATTGTTCCTTCTAGGTTTCGATCTAGTCTTTATATATTCAGAAATGTATTTACCCTACACCTAATAAAATAATAAAATGAATATGCAGTAGCTGGGAATTCCATATAAACTTCAGACTCCCACAGGTGTGCCCACCAAAACCCAACACATTAAAAAACTGAAGCTAGAGTTGGAATCACACAAAAAAATGAATACCGTTGCAACTAATACCACTGTAATATTGTCACACCAATATAAAATCCAACCAAACCTAAAAAAAAATATGTTGCTTGAATCTCCATGAAAATAATTGAGTGTTATTTTCCTCAATCCCCAGCTGCATGATATCTCAATTACACATCTAGTTTATGTATGCGGAAGGGCACATATCCCGGGTTGAGAAGCAAAATTCTCTCCAAATAAAATACAAAACCATATTGGAAACCATCCCTACTGATGCACTCCTCTTTCTTTTATAAAATATAAGGTGAGTCATCATCTTCTCTCTTTGGAATTTGAGCTAGTTTTCTTGAAATTTGTGCCATAAAACCTTCGAATAATTTTTGGATGCACTAATCTTGTAAGTGGTGCCATTTACTCATCAAGAACACCTTATTTGGTGAAAATCAAATTCCATAATAATAATGTAGCTTTAAAATAATTAAAAAAATGCTTTCTTTTACGATTTCCATCTCCCTCTTGAGATTTTATTAGCAAAAGTTTGAAATCAGCTTTTTTATTTATTTTCCTACTATTTTTATTGCTTTTCCCTAATTTTTTTCCCATTTTATTGAGAAATACACCTCATATGGGTCCCAATAAACCTCCTATATGCCCTCCTTTGGCCTCGTACATTACAATTTTATAACCCATGCCACCACATTAATGAATTTCCATAATAACTTTCAGCCACATTTAATTACTTTCATCAAAAGGATTAAAATTAAAATTTTGGGGACATGAAATTCCACTCGTCCCAAGATTTCTCGCCCTCAAGCAATTTGAATATGGAGTGGTAATGCTGGTTGTTCCTTCCCAACTCCTCCTCATTGATTTTTTTTTGTCTCTTTCCTTAATCATGACTATGCATAAGGATGCAATTTTAAGTGGACCAATTCATTATCTCTACACTTCCCAATCTACACCATATTGAGGCTGAAAATGATGTCATGGTTCAAAAATTCAATAGGAAAGAAGTGAAATTCACTACTCAATGTTTTGTCATGTTTTCAAAAATTCAATAGGAAAGAAGTGAAATTCACCACTCAATGTTTTGTCATGTAAAATACTTCCATAGGAAGCCTCCTTACTACTACCATCAAGAACGGTAACTATACTCTTCCACCATTCAATCAAATTTGCAACAACTAAACTACTAAGAGTCTCATCAAATGAAACCAAGAATGACACTTATCTCCTTATCTACTACTGAAAATATGTCCTACAATGTAACTCTAATATCTCCATCAATATTAGAAAAGTACCACAACGTTGCTACTATGCCACTTTGATCATAACCATCCAACTATTTCACTTACTCTCTCGTTTCCTCTCTTGTATCTCCATTTGAATTATCTATAGAGTTTGAAAATTCGACCATGAATGGTGGCTTGCATAGGTATCCATGTGAACTCTACCATCCTACTATCACCTTTAAATCGAAACATTGGAAGAGGAATTTTTTCTGAATCAATAAACATGACTCTAGGCTACTCGTGAAGTTTTAAAATCCCCTCAAGAGATATCTTTGTATATCCTATTATCAAGCCATCATTCCAATTGAAACATACACGTTACAAAATTATCCTGGGGTCCCAAATGAACCTGAGAGCTGCAAGGTGTCTTCTACATCCACCTATGCACTGCATAGTATCAATAAAAGGAGCTTTATAAAGACTCCCAATCCACCAAGTAATAAAATATTGTGTCCATCCATTAGATGGTTTCCCACTTATGAAACTAAACCACTTCTCTCCATGGATAGACTCATGTAAATGATTGTTGGAATGATTTCCTAAAATAGCTACTAAACTACTACATCATGCAATTCCGGGATGCCATTCTCTATGTTGCATTCCCCTAAACATCTCTCTCATATAGAAAAATGTGTCATTCCAAATAATGTCAAGGTCCCATAGCCATACTGGTATTCCACCATTTCCAGTGCCTCTAAAAACATTTTCTATTCGATCAAAAAATATGTGGATCTCCTTTTGTGCCAGCTAATACCTTGCATGAATTTTTGCATTTGACACACTATGATTTTAAGTTGAACTTCTATCACAAGGGGACTCCAAATATGCCATGTATTTTTACACCCAAACCATGGATGCATGTGTACAGAAGGAATAATAATGCAACCATAGATTCCTTTGCTCCTGCTCAAAGGACAAGACAATGCCAGAAATATTAATTAATACACAACTAATGCAAAATTAAATTTTACCTCATTCAGCCTCACCATTGTTATGTATCTATCCACACGATCCATGGATGAATAAACACTTATGATTATTGATACATAAGGAACATAAGAATCCACCTCCTTCATATCTAATTCTTTCCCCCATAAAGGAAGATCATGATCCTCCTGAAGGAAAACAAGTGTTTGGACAACATGCTCTTTATCAATTTTTCGTTCAAGAATCGGCAAATCTAAAATCTCTTCATGCTCAATTCTCATATGATTGTCCTCCATCATATCATGTGTGGAATCATCCATCTATAATTGGTTTTCTTAAGTATAGGAGGAAAGGCATCATTTTTCCAACTCCGTTCGAAGTTGTTCCATTTGCATCTCAGTTTCTTGAATTATTTTATGTGTTCCCTTTACGAAACCATGGGTTATCTCTAGCTCATGAGTGAGCCTGTCAACTTCATCTTTTTCTTCTTGCAATGCACTATGGTACATATAAGCAAGCCTAAGAAGATAATCTCTATCAGAAAGCAGTTGTAGGTAGTTAAATTTCATGACTGTCACTTCTTTTTGAATTTCCTCAAATTATTCAATGGAATATTTTTCTTCCAAACCATCAGTTGTCTATGAAGCTCTCCAACAACAATGTGCAACCAAGGAATTAGTGTCATAAAAAATGTCATGGCTATTTTGATTTCTTATTTGCTTACTTTCAATTTCCCTGCTAGGAAATGCAACTCATGTGAACAATATTGCACCATATTTTCTTATTTTCTCTCAACTAGTGTGTGGTCATCTTTTTCTTCACAGTGAAACTCTTCTGATGTCTAAAAGTATGTTTTTTTATCATCCTCTTAATTTTCTCCAAAATATGTCTTACCACCATTATCCTCAATAGAACCCATTCCATATTCAACCTCCTTAGCAGTGATCTCTATTTCACCCACATAGAAAGTAGATTTCCTTGAAGTGGATTCACTTTCATCTAGGTTCACATAATCAACAACTTCATGAATTGTTGCATGGTCTTCTCCTTGGAACTATTCCTCTATATCATTGGTAGTAGGCTCAATTTCGTTTTATTTTTGTCCATATTCTACACATATTCTATTTTTGTTTTCTTCTTTGTATTATGATGTCTCAATGTCTCAAATTATGGTTGAATAATGATTGTAGATGCACCAATTTCTGAACCAACTTCTTCACAAAAAATGTTGGACACTGTTTGAAGAAAAAAAGTCTCATAATACCTCGAGATGCACATGAGTTTATTATTTTAAAAGAATCCTCATCCACATCCTACGGCCATAATCCATACCTGTAAGTGAGAAAATATTGGAAGGATAGAATTGTACAAGACTCCTCATCCAATGCCAAATACTCATGATAACAGTGAGGCATATTAACATTTGTTCTTAACCTTGCTAATTATTTTTCAATAGTAATGATTGGTGTATTGGGCCTTCTCTCTTCTCTAAAGGTTATGTCACATAAGGAATCATCCTACTCATGTCAAATGTGAAAAACTACATCTATACAAATTAATTCCTTAGGGAATGACTCTTCCCCTTCATCTAGTTCCCAATCATCATCATTAGACAAAGACATGTCTGCAATATTTTTTCAACTGAAGGTTTACAAGTCACATGTGCATAGGAACATTATTTGATACCACTATAATATACCAAATCTCATATTAGAGCCATTATCTCCAATGTATCCACAGAGGCATCCAAATTTTCATCCCAATATTTATTAACCAACATTTCTTCAAACAATGGTTTAGATAATTTTTCTGGAATAGATTAAATATGATGAAGCCCAAAAAGAATGGTTATAGAACTCTATATGTGACCATTCATATGTTAAATCATGACTTTATATCAAGTTATGAACATCTAGTTTATTGATTTGTACAGACAGTTTCCATACAACCCTTTTCAACACATTTGAAGAATGGAAAATTAGTCTAGTTAACTAGTTTTAGTGAAGATGTTTTTAATTACATGAACATAAGGAAATACTTATAAATTGGACATGGATATGGATTATTCTTCATATTTACACCCCTTAACATCCAATAAGCTCCAAATCGAAATTATAGAAAGTCTAATTCTGATTTTATCACAATCAGAAAAACTAGCTTGCATTGAACTAGAAAAATGTACATTTTTCTAAACTCATTATAAATGCTACCAAACTAACTTGAATATCTTCAAAAACACTGTGAATTGACCCAAACACACCCTAGTTGAGCCAAATGAATCACATACATATTTATAGAAACACTTATGATGCATTAATAACATAGAAAACAAAGATTGTTTGCCAAGTGTGCATCTTTGTACGAGATATAGCAATAGTTTATGCTCAAGAAATTATTGGATATTCCCACAAGATATTTATTATTCATGGATGGAAATATTCAATAAATATATGGATTCTCTTGAAGTAGAGATGTACAGAAAAATAATATACAAAAACTGATAAAAGTACCTCGAGATTTTCAAAATAGTTGATGGATGAATACAGCTTTAGAGAAAGTGGTTTCTACATTGTAATACTTTGTCCTCAAGGTATATTTTGACCTAGTATTCATATATTTATCAATGGATGTGTCCTCCACCTGATGAAATGAATATGCAGAAATTGGGCAGCCTAGAACAAGTTCAGACTCCCATAAGTGCGCCCACCAAAACCCAACACATTCAGAAATTGAAGTTAGAACTGGAATCGCACAACAAAATGAATGCAACTGCAACTAAAACCATTGTAAGGTTGTCACACCAATATGAAATTGAACCACACCTACACAAAACTATTAAACTTCTTCTTGAAGCTCCATGAAAATAAATGAGTGTTCTTTTTCTTAATCCTCAATTGCATGATCTCTCAATCACACATATAGTTTCTTTATGAAATGGGGCACCTCTCCCATTGTGTTAACAATAAAATTAACACCCTTGAGAGTGTTGGTATGAAAACATATTTATATTTCGTCCGCAACATGAAAATCAAAATTTTGGAACAATTGAGAGCTTCAATCTCTCATTTGACCCCTACTTCCACAAAGGAATAAATGTTTAAAGACAAAGGTGTCTCTGAAGATGCCAAGTCCATGACCACATAAGGGCCAACACCCAGTTCCTATAACTCATAGAGTGGAAAAATGTCTAACATGGGTGTTAATTGTCCTGGAAATACTGAAAATCAAGTTTGATGCCTAAAATACTAGGTAAAGTGGGTTTTTGAACGAGATAATCAAAACATTGGAGAGTAAAGACATACTAGAGGAATTGAGGGCTAAAAATGATGTTTCTACTATAAAGTTTTTTGGGCATCAAAGGCATGTATGGTAGAGGAGTAGGTCTAGGCTATGGATAAGGAATGAACTTTAAAGGGTTTTAAGTATTTCTCCATGTTCATCTACTATGAATAAATTCAATTTTATTCCCAATTCTTGTTCAATGTTTTCCCTTTAAGTTTTATGTTGATGTAGAATTTGTAGGCAATTAGATTTAAGCTATATTTCTTAAAGATCATTTGGCAACATAGTAGGAATGATTTTATTGTGAGATTTGCAAGCATGAAAGAGATTCAAGGCGTTGTAAGGACATCCATCAAGGAACTCCATCAAACTTCAAGGCTACAAGAGGTATTCTCCTCTCTTCCTCCCCTCCTCAAACTCCATGAAAGAAGGTTTAATATCTTAGGATTATTGTGATCATTGATTTGTTTTTTGTCAATTGGACTTCACCCACCCCATAGAAATAGGAGAGTAGGATATAACTTCACTTGTAGAATACTCCACTAACAGATTGTCGACCATACTGGGGATCTTAGGGGTTTTTATCTTGATTTCTTTGGTTTTGTTGAGTTTTTCCCCTTGTTTTGGTTTCTTACCTTTAAATATTTTAATGCATGCTTGATTTTGGTATCTAAAGTCTTTAGTTCAGCTCTAAATTCCAAAACCAATCTGATTTCACCCTTAGATTTTCAATTTTGAAAAAAATTTGGCCCAGATTTTGATTTTCCTTCTCTTGAGCTTGCTAAATCCATTTGCTAGCCTGCACAGAGCATTACCCTACCCCCAATTCCCTGCTTGACTCACCTAAGTGTGTTGACAATGGTTTGTGCATCAATACAGCGGCTCGCCGACCACAGTGAGATAGAGTCACAAGATCTTGATTTTTTTTATGGTTAATTCTTCAGTTTTGGCCCATTTTTATTGGTTTCCTCTGTTGTAGATGTCTTAGGAATCCTCTAACATATATTTTAGACAATATTTACCTCTCTTTTATCAAAATTTTGGGATTTTTGAAGGATTTTAAATTTTTGTGTGCATTTGGCTTGGGAATGAGATTTTTTTGAGATCATTGATTTAGTCCTTTGATTAGGCTTATAGTAGACTTTGCGAAACTTTAGTTGAAATCCAAAACACTTTTCGAGGCTTGCTAGGACCTGTTATGAGCATTTTTTAAGGATTTAGGATCAATTTCACTTGAGTTAGAAGTCTTAGAAACCTCCTTAAAAAGCTAGGAAAATCACCTTAATTAGTAGTTGTTTAACTGTTGCTCAAGTTTTTCTTTAAAAGATTGCTCAGATCTTAATGTTTATGACATATTTACCATTTAGGTCTTTTATTTCACTCTTGACGTCTAATTTTTTTTCTAATTTGGTCACTTTAATCACATGTTTGCATAAGGAAATTATCGAAAAATTGAAGAACATGACACTTTGTTTTAATTGATGAACCTTTAGGCCATGAATTTTGAATTGCATGAACTTGATGACCTGCCGCACAATATGAAATCACAGCTAAGACACATTTAAGAACATTGATTAAATCAAATTCACATAAAATTTCAAAACTTGGACCTATCACTTAAGATTAATTCAAACACAATTAGAGGAGTTTGTTCGTCATTTTCAAAATTCTTGATATAAGCTGTGTTTGAGCCCTACGTATCCCTCATTCGCACCTTCGAGTGATCTTGTGAAAGAGAAGTAGGGATTTCAAATGTAATAGTCTATTATTATTATTATTATTATTATTTATTCATGGGTATTCTCTTCACTTGTACTTTCGGGTGGTCCTATGAACAAGAAACAACGATCTCAAGTGTAATGGGAATCTTTTGATCTTTTGAAGCATATTGTCAAGCCACGATTATCCTCTTCACTTGCGCTTCTGGGCGATCTTGTGAAAGAGAAATTGGATCTCAAGTGTAAATGCTTAACAGTTTTAGAATTTTGAAAGATATTTATAATTTTGCATTGATTTTCAAACCATCAATTTGGAACATTAAATTCAACATTCAGAAAGAAAACACTATGCAATTGAAAAATAAAAAATGAATCACAACCCTACATTTAAACATCAATTTAAGAGACTTATTAGAAACAGGAAAAAAATTGAGCATTCAAACATTTTCTATTTCCAATTAGTGATATTTGAAGCAAATTGAACACATCTTATGTTTGAAGCCAACATCTTGAACCCCTAAAAATTTGAAAACTTTCTTTTTTCAAATTTGTAAAAGTGATTCTATTTTGCAATTCGCATGTTTGAAGGATCTCAAAGAACCTCTTACTCTTCCATAGTATAGAATTTCATTGAAAAAAAGGAAAGAGTAGTACACATTGTGCATTTGATTGGTTCATCATTTTGAATCACAAACACCACCAGTTTCACCATCACTCCTCGAAACTAGGTAAACTACCATAAAATAAATGATTAATCTAAAATCTATCAATATTCTTTTTTATATCACTAACATAGATTAGACTAGGACTTTGGAATAAGATTGGAGAGTTAACACTACAAGGCCACAAAACATTGAAACTAGTATGGATTAAAGAGAATATCAAATCCATTAGTAGCAAAGAGTGCATGCCCATTGCCAAGAAAGCACTTCTAACACATGCGTTAAGCACGAGGTCAATCCGAATTAGTAAGGGTGGTACCCCCTTCTTGCTTATTTGGTGGGATATGGTCGACACATTACAATATTTCAATTAAGTGACAAGTCCTTGGGGTGACATCACTTTCTTGAGATATCTAGTCTATGTGGGTTATCATAGACTGGTGATTGTCCCACCCAACCACTTATTGTGAAGTGGTAACCATAGCTTCTTTTCTTAGGGCATCACATGGGATGTTGTGAGTGGGGGACACTTGAAATAATTGAGACATACACAAGGTTGTTTCATCTCCTTGGGAGGGTGAGTAGCCAATATCTAACACTTGCACCTTTGGTGATTGAAGAACAGTGTAACTGCTTTTCATACCTTCACTATTTAGTAATTTTCAAGGCATGATGTCCCTCAGGTGCTACTAGTTTTGGAAGGCCCTCTAAATCCATCTTTTCACTGAACTTTAGTTCTTTAGAAAGAAGTTTGCTTGTTGATTATCTAAGGACATTTTTAAATGTGTGGACACTTTGATTTTTGTTTACTCTAGTTTCCTTTAGGATTGTTTAACTTAATTTTGATATACTCTAATAAACAAATCCCTTTATTAAAATTCAGAGTGCTTAATCTCTCGATTCACCCGTCAAGGTAGAAGAGATGCAAGTTACTCAATTTTTCAGGGCCCCACTACATTGTGGAGGTAGATACATGAACCACACCTTTGTGAATTTGAAATTGAACTACTTATAAACCCAATCAAATGTTACTAGGAAAGAACAACATCAAACCGATTCTCAAAATTTGTCACATCATGGACAAAAAATAGACAGAGTTGATGATCTTACTTTAATTGAAATTGAAACAATAGTGTTGGTACCAGAATTCGCCCCGTCAAAATTTTCATATTTCGGCAACGCACATGTAAAGAGACCCTGGTTCCAAAACCATTAATGTCCCCGTAAAACTGGTTTTCTCTTTTCACCTTAAGGCTTGAATTCTTGTGGTTGGTTATCACCTTTTGACATTCACAAATCTTTTAGTCATTCATTGTTCACCTTACTATTTTAAATTCATAGACCCAAAAAGTCTAATTAGTTATATAAATACAAATATTTTGAAGATTTTAATTGTTTTAATTAGTTTATATTTAAAATTAAAACCTTTATCATATTTAAAGTTTGATAAATTAAACGTTAAGCTTTAAGCCCCATATCCTAGTCGAGGTCCATATTTACGTTTTATGTCATAACCCAAATCTTTTAAAATTATTATTAAATAATAATTTTAAAGTTTGACAAGAGAATTTTAAAAAGTTCTTTTTTTTTCATAAAGTCTTGTTCATAAACCACGTTTTAATAATAATTTTAAAGTTTGACAAGAGAATTTTAAAAAGTTTTTTTTTTTTTCATAAAGTCTTGTTCATAAACCACGTTATAAGTCTTGTCCATTGAGTTTATAGTTTTCAAAGGATGGAAAAATTAAATGAAATGGATTTATGCCTAAACATTGCGCATTAAGATTATGTCCATGGTAATCCATAGCCATGTAAAGTCAACCGGTTAAGTGTCAAGTCATGAGGAGCAACACACACATCAATCAAAGCCACTAAGGGAGAGAGCTTTCTTCATGGGAGTTCACTTTCGAACCGACCGTTTGCACCGATCGGACGACCGCGGTCGCATGAGCGGTCACGTCCGACGACCGCGGTCGTCCAATCGGTGCAAACGGTCGGTTAAATAGGATTCTCCTTCTTCATGCACTACGCGTCAAGTGGACCTATACTCCATACACCAAGGAAATGCTTCATTTATATTGTGTATGTGGGATATTCTTCCATAGGGTGTTAAATTAAGTGTTTGAAAACACCAAAACGAAATGAACACGGAGGCCATTAAATTTCAAATCAACGCCATAGTCAAAGCACAAACATCAAAAACAAAGCACACCCAGAGAATTTGGAATGTCCAATGTCATAAAGTTGCGATGAAGCAGGGTTTGGGTGGACGTCTCCATTCAATCCGTCTTCTTCGGCGCGACAAACCCAACAGCCAGTCTATTTCGGCGTTCTTTTTGGGTAAGTTATGCTCCCAAAACGCTCTGTAGTCTTCTCTTCCCGGTTACTGGTTTGCTTTGGTCTTTGTCTTTGGGTCATTGGGTTTCAGTGCACTTGGAGTTCATCTCCCACCTTAGGGGATTAGTACAAACCATATTATAAAAAAGTGGGAATACCTTGTTTTTCGCAGTAACTTTTTTTTTTCGGGTTTTTTGTTTTTTTGTGGTTTTTTTCTTTCTCTTTGGTCTATTATTATACTTGTGTGGTCTAGGGTGGTAGCATGGCGAGCCTCGTCGTTTTTTTTCCGCTTCATTTTTTTAGGGTATGATTCCTTTCTTTGGGTCTCGTTTCGTAGTTTGTTGACAGGTCTTGTCTTGACTTGTTATTTCTGCGACTAGTGATTATGGGTTTGTGTCAAAGTTTGACTTAGGGGTTACACTCTTCCCCGTTTCTCGAATGTTTTCTGTGGTAGACAAGATTCTTTCGGGGGTCTTCATTGTTATCATGTGCGGTGGTGGAAAGGTCTCTTCTAACCCGTGATATCACCTTTCCCTTACTGGGGTAGTACTCTGTCGGTTTTTCTTGTCTGTGTTTTGTCTATTCCCCTTTTCTCACCACTTGGCTACTGTCGGGACCTGTTTTTTTCTCGTGGTTTCAGGCTTCTGCTTCTCTTGGGATACGAGGTGCTCTTTCTTCAGGTCTTTGTCTCTTGTATTGACTCATTATGAAGCAATGTTTATTAGTATTGCTCCTCTCAGGGATTTAGTTTTCTCCTTTAGCAGGATTTTACTTCTTCTTGCTGCGACCCTGTTTCTGTACAAACCTTTCTACGGAACAGGGTTCCAGTCGTTTCGCCGTGTCTTTTGGTGGCGCGCGTTTGTTTCGGGTACCCCACTCTCCTTTGTGGTTCATGCCGGTCTCTGTTCAACCATCGTTTTTACTCTTGTCTCCTGTGGGGTGAGCACCTTGACAGCTGTCAGCTTCACTGTCTGACCTTGGATATTTTTATATGGCTCATCGGGTTACCAAGTGTTCTGGTCCTCCATATGGCCATAAAAAATCCCAAGCTCGTCATCTTACCAAGACTATTAAAGCTCTGGAGGGTAAGTTTCGCTATGTCCTGGGTCGTGATATCTATATGGACAAGGTGGGTGCCCTGTGTAGTCGCGCCTTGATGGGTAGGCTGGAGTACTGCAGCGTGGGTTAAAAAGAATGGGTGGAGTGGGCAACGAGGCATTGGAAGCCTATCCTCACTTGTCCCTACTATTAGTCTGCTCGCTAATGGTTGGCTTGTCTTCGTCTTCTTGGAAGAAAAGGTTGCAGCACAAATCGTGGATTCACTCTGGCGGATTGACAAAGGTTCGCTTGTGCTTAGCAGATGGCACATGGATTTTGACCCCCTGCCCAAGCGAATAGTAAAATGCCACCTCTGGGTTTTACTACCATCTCTTCCTTTCCCTCTTTGGAGCAGGGACTTCCTCGAGGGTCTTGCGAATACCCTTGGCCGCTTTGTTGCTGTTGAAGATGATTTTCAACTTATCTTTGATAAGAGAATGGAAAAAGTGCTGGTTGAACTGGACGTTTCCAGAGGGTAACCGGTCGAAATAGAGATCTTGTGCAACGATATCCCTATCTGCTGGCAGTTAGAGTACTTAAATGTGTCGTTCAGGTGCAAATGGTGCCATGCTGTGGGTCACTTACATCAATCTTTCCCAACTCTTCTTCATGGGATGAGCTCCTCTGATAAGTCTAGAGGATCCACTCCCTTGAGCAGTGGTTGTTCTCCACCCCCATTGACTGCACTTGCTGCTTCGTCATCTCCTCTTGCGGGTTTATATAACTCGCACTCTCCTTCTACCTATGAGGACCTAACAAAAGGAGAAATCTCGTATATTCAGGATATTGAGACTTATGCTGCTCTTTCGAAGACTCCTATAGCTTCTTCTTCCTTGGCACCCTCACTTGCTCAGGGTTTTGTGCCTCCCCTGGAGATGTCGGTGATCGACATTATTAGTTCTCTCTCAGAGGGTCTCCCCTGTGAAGGAGTTGTCCCCACTTTCTCTCTGGAGGCTTCCCTCCCTTTGCATTTGATGCACCACCTACTCCATTTCATTGTCCCCCCGAAGCTCCCCTTTTCACCTCGGAGGACTTCCCACCCTTAGCCAGTGTTGGGCCCTCAGGCCCTTGCCCTCATACCCTAGACAAACCTTGTGAATCTCTGGCTTTCTTAGACCCAACACTCATGAAGCATTTGGCTATGTTTTCGGTGAAGTCACCTCTCTCCCCTTCCACGGTGCCTCTTGAATCAATTCGCTTTGAAAATGTGACCATTAGGAAGCCAAAGAAGAAGACTTCTTTGGATGCCAATCTAGGCTCCGAAGCCCCCCCTTACACTCCTCTATTAGTCAGAATAAAAAATGCAGCTAGAAGTCATGCTACCTCTCCCTCCCGCGTTCTTAGAGCATCATCACCCACCCTCAATGGTTCTTAATGAAGATTGTATCTCTCAATGTGCGTGGCTTCACAGGGTTTGGCCAAACAAAAAACCTTCCACACCCTCCTTTTTTCTTTGGCTCTCGATATGATTATGATCCAGGAAACCATGTGCAGTCACTATCATGCTCTCCTTGCTTTCTCAAATCTCTTGTCTGGATGGGAATTATGTGATCTTGATGCAGTAGGTCTCTCTTGAGGGTTACTTTCGAGATGGAACCCTCTATCTATTCGTTGCAATGCTTTTGAGACCTCGGTGGGAATCTTGGTAAAGGCCAGATTCTGGGGTTCACCTACTATCTTCTCCATTCTCAATTGTTATGGTTCCTATCAATATAGAGATACTTTCTAGAAAAAGGTGGTGGATGACGGATTACTTATTCTACCTAACTTGATCCTGCTTGGAGACCTTAATTTCACACTAAATGTTGTAGAGATTTGGGGAAAAAAGGCTCGTTTTGACCCGATGGCATCTTATTTCTCTCAAATCTTCTCTGACTCCAATCTGGTCGACATTGCCCCTCCTTGTGCGGGGACAACCTGGAGAAATGGTAGAGCAAGTGAAGATGGCCTTAGTAAGTGTTGGGGCTTGGACCTTGAAGGTCCTTAATTTTGGCGACTCCACGGTTTTGGTGCGAAGCTTGTAAGCGGAGTTGCGGTCTAAAATAGTCTTAGGGGTTTCGGGGTTGGATCGAAGCCCCTCCTTTTGTAAATGACCCATGGTTTTTAAGCCCATGGTTTAAGCCCATGGTATTGTAATAGTGCACTTGTATAAATAGGCACTTATGTAAAGGAGTCAAGGGTAATTTTTAGAAGCTTTTTATTATGATAATGATGTGATGCGAAGAAGCTAAGGCTTATTTTTGGATTAAGGTTAAGTCCCAGCTGAGTGCGTGGACGACCTCTGCAGCTGAGTGCATAAAGGGTTTTGGAAGAAAGAGTCTGTGTAGAAAGGAGCAAGTTGACAAAGTTGACTTGAACAAAGACTGACTCAGTCGACTAAGTCGATCAGCTGACTAAGTCGGTCGGCTAACTAAACTAGAAGATTAAGTTGGCTAACTAAAAGTCGTGTCGGTTCACCGAACCGACAGGTAGCTATTTTGTAACTGTTTGCAAATTGTATATATTAGGCTGTTGAGCCAAACGAGAACTCAGTTCAGTTATCTGCCTTGTATGAACTCATTGCAATAATATAATCTGTTTTCCTATATGTTCTTGTCTCCTGTCTCTTATTTATAGATATATATGTTTTAGTATGTATTATTGGTAACCTGTTGGGCAATAGGGTAGACCCAGGTTTAATCCTTTTGCGTCGCACCAACAAAAGACCCACAGTGTTGGCCCTTTCGGCAACAACCTGCGAACAGGTTGCAGTCTCACCCGAAACAGCTATGGGGTGCCGCAGAGTCAGGTTTCTGCAAGCAGAGAGGGAGATTACTGTACCTTGTCCTTTAACAACTTATAATCAATAAACACAGAGCTCCAACATTTATATCTAAATAACTTCGTAGATAAATAAACATACAGTGACTTGCTCAACCCACTACAGGGAATTCACAGCGAAGCTATTTATTAACAGTGATCTTACTTATCAGATTTATACAGTTATTAATGCGTGAAAAACAAACAGAAATAGAAACAGCGTAAGAACCACAACACCAAATATAACGTGGTTCACCCCCAGTGTAGGGGCTACGTCCATAGAACTGTGTTTTATTTCAACTTTCTTCAAAATCACAGTTCTGATCTGCGCACTCAGCTGTAGATCTCTTCAGTCTCTTAAGTTGCGCACACAGCAGCAGGCCTCTGCGCACACAGCTGCAGATTTCCCTTAACTTCTTACAAAACCCTCTGCGCACACAGCTGCAGAGGTCATCCATGCACACAGCTGGGACTTAACCTTTATTTACACAATAGCCTTAGCTTCGCCTTAACCTTCTTTACATCAAAAAGCCTAACTTTTCTTATTTACAAAAATTCCTATTTATACATCGCGCTATTACAAAACCATGACTTCAAACCATGGGCACCCAAAACCCTAAACCCTGGTCTTAAACCATGGGTTTATTACAATAGAGGACTTTGACACAACCCACAACACCCCTAAGACTATTTTGAGTCAACCTCTACTTACAAAACTCCTTTGGCCCATGAAGATATTTTCCTTAAGGACCGTTGGGGTGCGCGCCCCAACAGGCCCCTAAGACTCACCAGTGGCCCGTCTCGGGACACTCTGCGGTTCTTCTGGCAGATGTACTTTATCAGCAAGGGTAGCATACTGCTTGTTGAGGTCACAGATGATTCTGTCAGTGGCCTATTCCTTTTCCACCAATTCCTGTAGTACCTCGACTGTTGTTTCAGTAGCCCTTTGCTGTGCGAATGCATCATATTCTTTTAGGACTTTAAGTTGGGTGTCCACAGCAGTGCTTAATTCAAGTGCTTCGCTAAGAAGTGGCTGCATAGCATTTTGCACGTCTGCTGGGTTTGCCCTGCATAATTCGATTTCCTGCTGGAGTTCGTTGCTGCACTTTACTTTGATCATTTTCTCCATTGCTGGTAGAATCTTAATTGCTGCTTTTACTGCATCCAATTCTGCCTGTTTCTGCCAAATGGTTTCTTGCAGTTTCCCAATTCTTGGATGTTCCTGCAGGGTAGCCCAAGTCTCCACACTATCTTCTAATAGCTTTGATGCGCTGCCCACAATGTCTGAAAGTTTTGCTGCAGATGCTTGAATGTCTGTGCGGCATTGTTCTTTGACCGCAGGTGGACTTTCTGGGTGGATGCGAAGTTGAAGCTCCGCGATCTGAGTCTCATGCTCTACTTTGAGCTTCTCCATTTCACTTTGGGACTACTGTGCATAGTCTTTCAACCTATCCAGTCTTTGCTCTGGTTCTTCCAGTTGCGCTGCTAGGTCCTCTTTCTGCTTCCTAGTGTCGTCCAACTGGAGTTGGGAAAATTTGTCGCAGGCCTGAATTTCCTTTGCGATAGCGGACTGGCAGAGATACAGTTCTACCATGGACATCTTGGTGTAGTCAATTCCTACTATCATGGTCATCACTGCGCAAGATGCTACATCAATTGTGACAAGGGCAGCTGCGGATATTTGGCCCTTGTGCTCTTGGGCTGGCCATTGCCTTATGTCGGGCTGCGCACTTACCGGAGTGCTACTGGCTACAGTGCTGGTCACCGATTGTGCTGCTAAATCCTTCAGCTCCGATATGCCACTAGTGATGGCCTGCAACTGTGCAGCTGCGAACTCGGACCATTTTTTGGTAAGGACTTCAGTGGACTTTGACAGGGCATCCTCGAGTTCCTCGCTTGTTAGGCCAGTAGTGTCATCAATGTTCTTTTCCTTCGACGCCTTTGCTTTCTTTCGGGACCGCGGCCTGTCCACTTCCTCGACTTCTGGTGACTTGCGCTTATCCTACCTGTTAGGTTCTGGAGTAGTCTCGACTGAATCTCGCCCTTCGTCTTCATCGGTGTCCATCTCATCACCATGGTTGCTGCCATTCTGCTGCGACTTAGTCTGTTCTTCGCTGTCTTCCAAGGGAACTTGCTGTGGTGCGTTGCTAGGCCCGCCACCCACATTGGTAACTATGGGGATGGGGATGTGAGGCGTCTTGCCTATATCTTTCAACCATTCGACCGACCAGTGTTGAACTATTGCGCAGATATCACCTTCGGTGACTACATATGGTAACTTGAACCATTGATGTTGTTCATCTGCACGAGCCTGGATGAAGGTATGATGTATGTCGGCACTAAAAGTAGCTGCGCCATGATAGTGGAAGAATAACTTCTAACTGAGCCGTGGATTTTTGGCCATATGAAACTGAATATCCATCATATAGAAAGCAAACACATAATTTTTCATCTACTGGTGTTTCTTTTCCTGGGAAACCCATAGCGAGGCATACCTGGCTGCGCCAGTTGTGTTCTCCGGAACATTAGGGAACTGCGACTCCAGGGGCTCTCGCCATCCTATCAATGCAATAAGGACAAGTAACCATGAGTAATGGAAGGGCCTACCTTTCTCTTGTGCATCTTGAACGTCTTCCAATAATTCATATGCAATGTAGTCTGCCCAGTTGTAGATGTAACCCTCGGCGCAGTTCATAGCAATTCTGATAACTGGGGCAGGTACTTCAGTTGGCCTGCACTTCCGCATAACTTTGCAGGCTAGGAGCTCTACTGTAAAATGGATGTGGTTTTCCTGAATCGCAGAAGTGTGATACCCACGTTTCCCCTTTGTCAGGTTGAAACGTTCCTTCATGGTCTGTGCGAGCTTTGTATCCTCATGCTTCGATGGGAACTCGATTGCCGGGTTAGGCCCTGCTCTGGGTAAACCAGTGATCCTCTGAATGATCTCACCATTGATAGGGATTTTGTTATCTCCTATCCATAAGTTTCCATCATGAATTAACGCCAACAGTTGCTTAACCACTATGGTCACCTGTGGGCCGCGACCGAAGTGGAGAATGTCAAGCATCTTCAGCAGACTAGCGTGATCCAAGCCAGCAGCCCACCGTTTGACTTCTACCAATGTTGTCTTGTCTTACTTGACATATTGCAAGTATGTTTCTGGTCTGAGCTGTAGAAACTTGCTACTGTCACTTGTATCATGGTCGAAATACTTAAGCCGGTCAATCTTCCCTGTCATGGACCCAATCAGCTATACACCCGATGGTAATAAAGGAGTACCTATTGTGAACTGCTTGCACTGCCGAGGAGGTTTAACTCCTGGTCAAAGAGGCGGGACATATGGTGGCCATCGTGGTGCCATAGGCTCCTCCCCGCCACTTGGGATTTCTACTGAACCAAGTGGATCCATTCCGGAATCCTGTGATGTTTTCCCACAGCGCTTGTGTCGGTCTTCGTTCTGCTTAGAATGAACTTCAAGCTTAAACTTTTTCCTAGCAGACCGTGTTTGCATTGGAGGAATCGGTCCTGGTAGGGTTTCCTCACGTGCTACAGGCATAGGTGGGGGGTGGACAATATTCCTCAGACCTGTTTGTTCAAATTTGTTCAGTAAGTCTTGAAGTTCTTGATCAGTGGATATAGGTTCAATTGTGAAACTGCATAATGTGGAATGTCGATGCCTAGGGTTCTTCTTATGCAATCCATCGATCATGTTGGTCATAAATGTGCATTGAAGGCACCAAATATGATAGAGATTCCAATCCCATGGCACTAAATTTTGACGGATACGTGAAGGACAGGAAATTAAAGAAATTAAAGTACCGGCGCCGTCAAATCGGCGGTGGGTCAATGGTCGGTTTTATACTGCGGCGCAACCAGTACCACAGCTGCGTCATGAAAAGGACCTCCATCAGGGTAATCACCTTTGGCATATCGAGACAAGTTCCAAAACCAAACGATGAGCTTCGTTCCTGTAGCGGTGTTTATCAGCCAGTGCGGGTGGGCCTGGGTTGTTTCTTTAGCCTGAGACATAGTAGCGCGCCGAGGCCCGATCTCCTCATATTGGGTTTCTGTTGCAGGTGCCTAGGTATGACGACCCCTAGGGACCCAGTCTATTCAAGGCACAAGTGTCCATGCCGTAGAATAATGCTCGAAGCGGTCCAGCAGCCAACTCTGCCTATTGTACCTGCTCTACATCGTCTGGAGCGGAGCCATAAATCGCAGGTGGGGGGCCGCCTCACAAGCTTCCCAGCTAAAAAGGTACCTCGTATGAGCAGTCCATATTCTAGCTGTGGTGACTCCTAGTGCGGAATCCATATTGTCCACCTTCTGGGGTGCCAGCAGCTCTGTGGGTAATGGCATAAGGGACTCTGGTGGGTCTATTGAACCCTTAGAAGCAATTAGGGTGCTTGGCTGCGCAGTAAGCCATCTGAGGGACTTGGTAGTTCTGGCGCATCTATGGCCATGTAGCTCATATAGTCGGTTCTGCCAGTTCTCTAAACCATCATCTAAATCCGTCATGCAAGAACTGTCACACTGCCAATCCATAATACCTTCGGTAGTAGGTTCAATATAATCTTCTTCCTATGCTGTGATATTATAAATTTTCTCCAGAACATCCTGATCTTTGTCTCTGAGTGGTTCTAGATATCTCTCTCCTTGGGACGGGTCTAGGGGTATGATAACACGCAGACCATTTCCTTTGAAGGTCATCTGTCTCTTCTTAAGTTTGATGATTGCAGCGTTTGCCATGGCCCACTCAATTCCCAACAGAGCTGGATAAGGATTACTGTCATCAATGATCTCAATAACTTCAAAATCCGCTAGAGTACTGACCCCATCAATATCTATTGGAACACTAAGGAGTCTCCCTAAGGACACAATCCTTTGTTGATTAGCTAACCTCAATTGTATAGGGGACCAGGCCAGGGTAGGTTTTTCCATTTGTTCCCAGGTCTGCTTGGGGAGGACATCAACTTCTGATCTGAGATCCAAGATGATGTCAGTCATATCATACTCCCCTATCTGAACATTCAATCTCATTTCCCTACCCGTTCGTCGGACACGATTAACAGTTTTCTCCTGATCAACTCTTCTCTGAGGGTATGTGACAGCAAGAACTTTTTGCAACTCCTTTAAATCATTTTGATTCCTCAAGAGTTTCATACAACTCTATAAAAAGGAGGAGAGTGTACTTACTTTATCCGTCGAAGCATCTTGCGGCTGCGAGGCCTGCTGAGGTTGCTGCACAGGAATGACTACCATGCTAGGGTCAACAATATCATATTGAGCCTTCTTGACTAGTGTTTGGTTTCTCACAGTATCATGTGCTGGGATATTCTCAGAGGTCGTACAACCGCACGCCTCAGCAGGCTGTTTCTGCGTATTCTGTAGGTGCGTCGTAGCTCCACTCCGTGTAACAACATTGATGGCTACGGTAGGTCTCTGCTCAATGGAAATCAACTGAATATTCTGGGTAGGGCCACTGTTGTTTTCCTGAATCTTAGCTATCAGCTGGGGGCACTGCTCGATCACATGATCTACTGCGCGGCAATACCGACAGGTTGTAGTGGGTTTCCTACAGTCCCGAGCCAGATGCCCAACTTGGTTATAGTTGTAACACACGATCTGGCCTCTACCTTGTCCGGCCATACCACCACGGCCGCGACCTCCAAAATAACCCCTTCCAGAGGCATTACCCCGGTAACCGTAGCCATCATTGTTTTGCCCTTCATTTTGTACCCGGTAGGCGTCATAAGTGCGCTCACGTAGGAGGTCATAACTATGACACTCCTCTTCATTATGGCCTACTGACTTACAAAACTTGCAGTAGGGGTTCTTGGGAACTTGTACATATCTCTGGAGAAGATGGCAGTTTTCAGGACGATGTTGGCCAGTGGTCCGACAGATCTCACAATATAGAACACCGGGGTTGAGTTGGTTTGGCACACCTGTATTCATGTAAGTTCTGACCATAGGAAAATGGTCCCTGTCGTGCCCTTCGGTTCGACATTGCGTACACCAAACCTCCTCTCGGCTTGTTTTAGCTGTCTTCATATCGCGAAGCTCCAGGGCCATCACTGCCAACTGCGCCTGAATTTGTGCAATACCAGAGTGATCATCTACAGGGGCGGTCTCAAGCTTCATTGCGATTTCCAGAGCCTCTTGCTGGTCAGCAACCTTCTGTTGCATGAGTGGGGTTCGGATATGTGGTAATAATGCTGCAATAAACCATTCCTTGTGCTACGCAGGACTAATGGTGAACTAGCTGACTTGGTCCAGTAGAACTTTGAATCTCTGGTCAAAGTCCCACACTGATTCACCGCGCCACTGCTGAATCTCTTTCAGTTCGGTGATAGACTGTGATTCTAATTTGGGCTTCTTAAATTCTTTGATTATAGCTGCCTTCATCTCATCTAAAGTAGGGCTTTGGGTACTGGAGAATTTCATGAACCAAGTCAAAGCCCGGTCCTTGAAAGAAGTGATGAGTTGTGCGCTTCTTACAGTGGGGTCTGTAATCTTTTTAGCATTCCATACTGCCTCACATAAAAACCAGAACTGTTCTGGATCCTTTGATCCAGTTCCTTTGAAAACAGGGAGCTTAATATCATCAGCCAGGTGGGCCATGGTGGATCTGGGAGGGTTTGGAGGGGGAAAAGAAGTCGACGGGTGGGGGGGGGGGGATTTTACTGGGGTAGACTGGCCGACGACAGGGATATTCGGGCTAGGTGGATTGGCAGACTGCGACAGAGTTTTAGGGGTAACGGAGCTGCGCGGCGGGGTGATCGGAGGGTTTCCAAGGGAAGGGTTGTCTTCCGGGTTTGATTCTTCAGAATTTATAGGGGATGGTGCAGTATCCTAGCCTAAGGAGTAGGACTCAAAATATCTCTTATACCCTTTTCCACTTCTCGGCAAACTACTTTGTGCAGCGAGGGTGTTGTCACTTGCAAACATATGTTAGTAACACAAAATCTAACAGTCTGATTCAAATAGCAACATTCCCTTTTCAGCCAATAGCATTTTAATTCTCAAGCTAAATAAATTCAAAATCTTACGTCGTGGTCCTTGGAAAAATCGTCGCTCGGCTTCACTAAAGGAAGTGCTCGTGTCGATGGCGAACTCCGTCACAAAGGCCTCAAGGGTCCGTGTGGTCCAGAAATCAACCGCTCGGGAGATCTCGTTGTTCATGCTTTTTAATATGTTAACTCGTGTAGGGGTCCAAACAGAAAATTGCCTCGCGTGGAAGTTCGTTCTTTTCTCAGCTAACCTGGACAAACACTGGTGCAACTCTATGTGGATACTACCAAAGAAAATTTCATAAGCATCACAAAAAACATACCTCTGTAAAAAGTTACATGCGCTACGACGCGGATTTGTATTCTCTTTCTCAGCAAATTTCAGATAAGTCTCATCAAGCCAATCACCGATTTCCTTCACAGAGGGCCTCCAGAACATAGCCCTCGAGGTACGACGTAAACCCCTCTTGAGCAAATAATGAGTTCAACCGGCAACGGAACCACTTTGTTGGGCAATGGGGCAGACCCGGGTTTAATCCTTTTGCGTCGCACCAACAAAAGACCCATAGTGTTGGCCCTTTCGGAAACAACCTGCGAACAGGTTGCAGTCTCACCCGAAACAGCTATGGGGTGCTGCAGAATCAGGTTTCTACAAGCAGAGAGGGAGATTACTATACCTTGTCCTTTAACAACTTATAATCAATAAACACAGAGCTCCGACATTTATATCTAAATAACTTCGCAGATAAATAAACATACAGTGACTTGCTCAACCCACTACAGGGAATTCACAGTGAAGCTATTTATTAACAGTGATCTTACTTATCAAATTTATACAGTTATTAATGTGTGAAAAACAAACAGAAATAGAAACAGCACAAGAACCACAACACCAGATATAACGTGGTTCACCCCCAGTGTAGGGGCTACGTCCACAAAACTGTGTTTTATTTCAACTTTCTTCAAAATCACAGTTCTGATCTACGCACTCAGCTGCAGATCTCTTCAGTCTCTTAAGCCACGCACACAGTAGCAGGCCTCTGCGCACACAGCTGTAGATTTCCCTTAACTTCTTACAAAACCCTCTGCGCACACAACTGCAGAGGTCGCCCACGCACACAGCTGGGACTTAACCTTTCTTTACACAATAGCCTTAGCTTCGCCTTAACCTTCTTTACATAATAAAGCCTAACTTTTCTGATTTACAAAAATTCCTATTTATACATCGCGCTATTACAAAACCATGTCTTCAAAGCATGGGCACCCAAAACCCTAAACCCTGGTCTTAAACCGTGGGTTTATTACAATAGAGTACTTTGACTCAACCCCCGACACCCCTAAGACTATTTTGAGTCAACCTCTGCTTACAAAACTCCTTTGGCCCGCGAAGATATTTTCCTTAAGGACCGTTGGGGTGCTCGCCCCAACATAACCTTATGTGATCTGTGAGATTACAACATTGGTTCCGTTGCTGGTAGTACATTATTGAAATATATGCTCACATTTGATACCAGAACAGGAGATTAAGGACTGGTGGGAACGTAAAATTGCAAACTACTTGCAGAATTACGCAAGAAGGAACAGATTAACAGTCGCTGAAGCCAAAGCGATATTTTTCACAGAGACGCATGAAAAATTTGTCGAGTTAGTGCCACAACTCTTGAAGCAACTTCTGGATGAGAAAGACGGATGAAACTAAAGAACAGCAGTTGCTAGAAAAACTGATCCGAGGAGGCCGAACAAATTTGTCGGAGTGGTTTGAGAAAATCGCCGACGAATTCTGTGAGGAGAAAGCAGTCAAAGACAGAACTTCTGTGGAAACTGTCAAAGAAAAATTTTACACAGACTTCACTGAACAATTTTTGTGTTCCCTACCGACTTTGCTGTTCAAATTCTTGATAGAGAAAGGAGCAAGACACATCATTGAACCTCGTCCACCGCTGTGTGAACAGCCATCAAATACCAACTGGGCAGAGAAGCAGAGGAAGTGGGAGAAATTCATTGCAGAAAGGGAGTGGGAATACTTCCTGAGCAAATAAATCGAACTATCCGGGCTTTCTAAAAGCGTCAGGTAGGCTATGGGGGGGTAGCTGGTCATGTGTCGGAGGTAGTGTATAGTGGATCCTAGTTGTCCTAAACCGGATAACCATCGCCAGTAATGAAAAGTTGACCAAAGAGGACTTCAAGAAAATAGTATTGTACAAAAGTATGTCAGACATTCAGAAACAAGAAAGGGACGAAAGACAAAAGAGAAGGGAAGCAAGACGTGAAAGAACCGCAGGGATGCACAGTGAAAAAAACCCTAGGGAGGACGACTGCGAAGAGAATCCACCAGAGTTGGGTCATGACCGAAAGGAAGAGGGCATAGAGCAAGAGGTATCCCTTAAGGAGGAAGAAGTGTGGATAGAGCAGCCAGAAGCTCTCCAAATAACAGCTCCCAACGACGAAATAACCCTTTCCCCAACAAATCCGTGTACTAGAATACAGACTATTGTCGAAGATGACCTCCGACTACGAGCTGGTGACTTCAGTATATGGAGCCGACTAGGCGATGAAACGTACACGGGTCGACACCTTATTATACGTCGACCGCTCGAAGGAAACTGGGTGACGTTTCAGGCGGCACCCTCCCTTTGGAGTATCCACTTGCTCTTACCAACACATGAAGGAGCACCCCCCCACCAAGTATAGCTTTAGAAGAAATTGAACAAGTAGACCTGTGAACACAAAGTTGCAGTGGACCATCCACAGCCGAAGTCGACATCAACCAACTGCAAGTCGACAACGACTCGATGACTAACGGGAGCACAAGTCCCATCGACCAGAATTCCGCAGGCCTGACTACATCAATAACCCCACCACTTTCACCACCTCTGCCAACTTCTGAGAGCAGTGAAAGTGATTCAGACATGGGTCACAGATCGGCTCACATTCCTCTCTACGAGGGACATGAAGACCCAGACGACATTGGTTCGTCTGCGAGTTGACCTGGGAAGCAAACCAGGTAACAGATGAAGACCGACAAATGGCACAGTTCATCGAAGCCTTAAGGAAAAGGGCCTTGACATGGTACATGACCTTTTCAGAAAGGAAACCTAGAGTGACGAACGCCGAGATCAAGGTGCAGTTCTTATCATTCTTCAAAACCCCAGATGCCAAGCACCTGGCCGCCAAAAAGCTTAAAACGATATCACAAAAGCCAGGGGAGACAGTCCGCGACTACGACAAATGTTGGAAGGACCTACTAAGCCAGCTAGATTACGTTATTGATGAAAAGTTACTAATTCAATGGTTCCTTGTAGGATTATTGCAGAAAGTACGCTGACATATCAGTCTGGAGACATTCAAAACGTATGAAGACGCGCTAACAAAAGCTCTGTAGGTCGAGATGGACGAAGACATACCTGCTTACCCTACGGACCACATATTAGAGGAACAACTCGAGAACGTGCAGAAGTCTTTGAAGGAACTAACCCTCAAGAATCAGGAAACCTGGTGTACTAAATGCTCGACGGTTGGGCACTCGGAAGATAACTGTCGACAAGAGTATAGTCGACAAGACGTCCGCTTTGTACAAACCAAATCATTTTGCGACGTTTTCCAGGAACACGGAGATCATTCTATGAAATATTGTCTGTTTAACATGAAGAACAAAAAGGCTTCCTGGTGCGCCATCTGTGAGACCAAAAGTCACAACACGGCCGACTGTCAGTTAAACCTGAAGAACCGACAAAACTATCAGGTGGTCTATCAAACGAATGCAGTAGCACAAAACAACGAGCAAAACAATATAAACAACCAGAATGGACAAAGATATGACAACCGACGATATGAGCGCCGGTACGACAACTGACGTCAAGGTTATGGAGGAAGAGGTTGATTCCCTAGGAACCGCGACATACGAATGCGTCGGCCAACCCAGTGCTTCACATGCTACAAAGAAGGTCATTGGTACGCAGATTGCCCGTACAAGGACATAACTGATCTTAAATTCTGCACACACTGTGGAGTAGGCGATCACTCCCTTGAGGATTGTCCTACTATGTTAGAGAAAATCAATACGAAAAAAAATGTTAATGTCTTGTCTTGTGTACAAAAGCATGATGTACTAACTACTAAGAGTTTACATATTGTTACTCGACAAGGCACAAAAACAGGGCCTGATAACCCCAAATTATTAAGATTAAAGACACAAATGTTTATCCCGACCCTATAAAGCAAAAACACACATATTAAGAGGCAACCCACATATTTCACGACATTGCACAACAAGAAGACCTCATTAGCAGTCGACCTAACACAATATAACAATTAATATCTCTCACTCAAATAGACAAATCCGTAGCCCAGTTCAATGATTTATTGCTTCAAATAAAAAGTACTAACCTCGAAAAACAAACTAAGAACATCTACAGCCTCAACCAAAAAGAAAAAAATGATGTCGACCCACTTGTCAACCTGGAAATCGAAGGTTACCACGTCCAACAAGTAGTGCTCGACTTCGGGTCTCAGGTAAATATCATGACCCGGGATACATGGGAAAATATGGGAAAACCTCGACTCTACGAGTCAGGTATTTACCTAAAACTCACCGACCAAGGCCTCATTGAACCCATTGGGGTTTGGAAAAACGTCGACACGACCATTAAAGGAATTTTGACCAAGGTTGATTTTGAAATTATTGACCCAAAATAGGGATCTAGTTCATTCCCCACGCTAGTCGGTCGACCTTGGGGACGGAAGATGAAAGCCTCCATATCCCTAGACAAGGAATGAATCAAGCTAAAAGGAAATGGTCAAAAATTCATTGTACCCATTCATCCATCCCAAGGAGAACCTTGGACAAAACCTATTGATGAGGAAGTCGAAGTCAGATAACTTTACCAGATCCACAACAATACGGACTACACAAAGCCCAACATCCATGGAGAACTTTACTTAGGAAACCAAGACTCAATTGGTTATAACTTAGCTGCTGAATAATACGGCTGGGAGATGGAAAATTACGAAACACAAGCAAGAGGGTGCTGGACTAAACAAAAAGTACAGAAAAAACCCACCCGACAGTGCTTAATAGTATCCATTATCCCCAAAAAAATTGAAAAGAAAGTAAGGGAACGCCCTACCTTACAACCAACCAACTTAAACACTACACAACTATCCAGGTATAAGGAGAGGGAATCCCCAGTCCTACACGTTGAACAAGTATCTAAAAATATTGGAGAACATGGTCGACTCCAAAGCTTAGTCGAAACATTTACAGGTCAAGCAGCTAGATGGTGGGATACCCATCAGACAAAACTTCAGACCTAGACAACTGCTTCGACTTTCTTTGTTGAACGGTTTGGTGGAAAAAAGTTAACCCAGGAATCCCAAATCCCTATCTTTACCCAAGGTCAAAATCCAGAAGAACACATTAAGACTTGTGAAACAGAGTGGAGAAGACTTGGCTACAAAGATGAGCGAGCCTAGCCCCACTTGTTCCCTTCAACCCTAGACGACTTACCCAATAAATGGTATAAGATGGAGGAAGCTAGAGGAGAAACCTTATTTTGGCAGGAACTCAAGGAAAATTTTATCAAATACTTCCAGTTCATACCTCAAAATGAAAAACTGGCCGAGACAGCACAGCAAAACAAACAATTTCTCCAACCGACCGAAAAACAACCCTCCCAGAACCACCGATAGATCAAGGACTATAACAATATACAAACTGAATCCAGACCACAGGCGACCCATTTACACTTAGAAAATGAACACACAGAAGGCAAGAGCTTCAGATGGAAAACTGACCATATTGAAACAACAAAACCTATCCACTCAATCCTGAAAGTCGAGACCACCGACAAACCAGATATTGACAGAATGACTGCAGCCGACTTTCCTGCTACATTCTCAAAGTTCAACGAAGGAAGTTGGCCAATTAATGAAGCTAAAGCACCAGAGTGGCTAGATTCCAAAGTGAAAACTAAAGAGGTCGACATTTCAAATGACGACCGAAAAAAAATCACCAAGATTGGTGACTACTGGAGCGACCAACAGACCACTGAAATATTAAACTTACTTAGAGAATTCCAAGATGTCTTTGCCAGGGAATATAAAGACTTAAAAGGCTTAGTACAAGAAATGGGAGAAATGAAAATTGATACTAAACCTGATGTTTGGCTTGTCAAGAAAAGACCTTATAAACTAGCTCACAAGTACAATGAGATAGTTAAAAAGGAAATCGACAACATGTTAGCAGCAGGGATCATTTACCTTATCGACCAGTCTGAATGGGAAATTCTATCAACAGACATGACAGACTCGTCAAGGCATTTAGGCTTTGGAGGGAAGGAAGACGACCGAGGTTGCACTTAGGCAGACAATAGAAGAACAAATAGTGCTGGATACCAACAAGCTGCAAAAACTAGAATGGGAAGCACATCAGTGGGTGCAACAGGCTCTTTCAAACTTAGAGAAAGTCGACATCATCTGCCCACAGATGAAAAGATTCATCGACACAGCCGAAGAATAGAACTAGATCCTCCCCCAACATGGATAAGATCATGGAAGTCCCACTCTCCGAAAAGATGTCGGTCCTGTCACGCTTAACTACATTAACGATCGACATCTAGAAATATTTGCAGAGTTGGACGGATTTTCAGCATCACCTTTCCATCACAGCTTCAGCCATTGTCGATATCTGCATCCAGAAAAGACCAACCATCTGTCTGCACAATCCACTACAATAGCATTCGACAAACATCATTTTGTACCTCCCTGTTTCTTCGTGACGAAGAAACGTGTTGTTCATGGGGGAGATGTAGAAAGGAGCAAGTCGACAAAGTCGACTTGAACGAAGACCGACTTAGTTGATCGACCGACTAATTCAATAGGCCAACTTAGTCGATTAGCCGACTAAGTCGGTCAGCCGACTAAACTAGAAGATTAAGTGGGCTAACTAAAAGTCGTGTCGGTTCACCGAACCGACAGGTATTTATTTTGTAACTATTTGTAAATTGTATATATTAGGCTGTTGAGCCAAACGAGAACTCAATTCAGTTCTCTGCCTTGTATGAACTCATTGCAATAATATAATATGTTTTCCTATATGTTCTTGTCTCTTGTCTCTGATTTATAGATATATATGTTTTAGTATGTATTATTGGTAACCTTATGTGATCTGTGAGATTACAATAGTCTGCAGCTAAGTCTGCAGTTTTTTGCTGTTGAGAAGATCTGCAGCTAAGTGCGCAGATCAAAACTGTGTGTTTGTGGATTGTTGAATATAAACGCAATTCTGTGGATGTAGCCCCTACCCTGGGGGTGAACCACGTATATCTTGTGTTGTGGTGGTTCTTTTTATTTTGTTTATGTTATGTTTTTATGCATTTGATAAGTAGATGAATGATAAAGTAAGATAAATTGCTAAGTATTAACTTTGTTGTGAATTCCCAGTTAAGGGCTAAGCAAGAAACTATCGTTTTATCTAACCTGCGAAGCTATTTAAGTGAATGTCAAAGCTCTGTATTGCATATTTATTATTTGTTAAGGCTAAAGGTACAGTAATATCCCTCTTTCGCCTGCAGAAACATGATTCTACGGCACCCCATAGTTGTTTCGGGTGAGACTGCAACCTGTTCGCAGGTTGTTGCCGAAAGGGCCAACACTGTGGGTCTATTTGTTGGTGCGAAGATAAAAGCATAAGAACCCAGGTCTGCCCCATCCACCCAAAAAATTGGTTCCGTTGCTGGTTGAACCAGTATCTACTTCAAGAGGGATTTACGTCGTACCTAGAGGGATATGATTTGGAGGCCCTCAGTAAAAGAAATCAATGACTGGGTTGGAGATACTGATCTGAAATTTGTTGAACAAGAGAATAAGGACCCTCGTCGTAGATTCGATGACTTCTTGCAAAGGTACGTTTTTACTGATATTTATGAAATTTTCTTTGCTAGTATCCACATAGAATTGCACCAGTGGTTATCCAGGTTGACAGAAAGAAAGACAAACTTCAAAGAAGATCAGTCACCTGACTGGACCCCAGAAATAATTAAGCTGTTGAAAAGTGTGAACAACGCGGTATCAAGAGCTGTTGACTTCTAGACAACGCGAACCCTTGAAGCATTTGTGACAGAGTTCGCCATCGACACACATACTTCTTTTAGCAAAGCAGAAAGACAGTTTTTCAAAGGACCAAGGGGTAAGTATCTGAATTCATTAAGTCTAAAAATTAAAATGCTCTTGGCTGAGAAAGACATATTGCTTATCCAATCAGATTGCTATATTTATTGCTACTAACCTATGTTTGGAAGTGAAAGTGACTTCGACGAGCAAAGTGGTTTGCTTCGCAACGGTAAAAGATACAAGAGAACTCTTGAATCCTATAGCCTAGGCCAGAATATCGATTATACCTCATTAAGTCCAGAGGAATCTGAATAGGAAGAAACCCCTTTTGTTGGAAACCCTCCTATAACTCCGCAACACAGATCTATTATCCCTGAGAACCCTTCGCAGTCTGAAAGTAACCCTAGTCTGAGTAGTCTTGTCGCAGGTCAGTCTACCTCAGTAAGTTCCCTTCCTCCTGTTACCAGTCTTCCCCCTGTTACCCGTCTTCCTCCTCCTCCTCCCCCTCCTCCCCCCCCTCGATTCACTATGGCCCATATGAATGATGATATCAAGCTCCCAGTTTTTAAAGGAACTAGATCAGAGGATCCATACCAGTTTTGGTTCTTATGCGAAGCTGTTTGGACTACTAAGAATATTATGGATCAAAATACAAGAACATCGCATTTGGTCACCTCTTTCAGAGACCGAGCTTTGACTTGGTTTATGAAGTTTTCCAGTACTCAGAACTATATCTTGGCTGATATTAAAAAAGCAATGATCAAAGAATTTAAGAAGCCTAAATCGGAGTCACAGTGTATAACTGAACTGAAAGAAATTTAGCAGAAGCGAGGTGAATTAGTTTGGGACTTTGATCAGAGATTCAAGGTTCTGTTGGATCAAGTTAGCTTCACTATTGGACCAGAATAGAATAAAGAATGGTTCATTGCAGCACTATTGCCTCATATCAGGACTCCACTTATGCAACAGAAGGTTGCTGATCAGTAAGAGGCGTTGGAAATTGCTATGAAACTTGAAACAGCTCCTGTTGGAGATAACTCTAGAATAGCCCAGATATAGGAACAGTTAGCAGAAATGGATTTGGAGCTTTGCGACATGAAAAAAGGGAAATCTATTCGAGAAGAGGTTTGGTGTACACGATGTAAGACAGAAGGTCATGACAAAGAACAATGTCTTGCATTAAGAAATTATTTGAATACTGGTGCACCAAACCTGTTTAACCCTAATGTCCTATATTGTGAGATCTGTAGAACAACTGGCCAGCATCGACCTGAAGATTGCTATCTACTGCAGAGATATGTTCAAGTACCTAAGAATCCCTACTGCAAGTTCTGTAAGTCAGTTGGACACAACGAAGACGAATGTCGCAATTTTGAACTCATGAGAGAGCGAACCTATGATGCTTATAGGGTACAAACCAATGCACAAGCCAATGATGGATATGGGTACCATGGTGGTACACCAAGTCGAGGTAATTTCAGAGGTCATGGTCATGGTGGTATGCTTGGAAGAGGATGAGGCTAGATTATTTGCTATAACTATAATCAGGCAGGACATGTAGCTAGAGACTGTCAGAACCCAACTACGACATGTCGATATTGCAGAGCAGTAGATCATGTGATTGAGCAATGCCCATAGTTGATAGCAAAGATACAAGAAATAAATGTCACTCCTACTCAGAATGTTTAGATGATTGCTGTAGAGAAAAGACCTGTCCTTTCCCTTAACGTTGTTATAAGGAGTGGAACTACGACCCAGGTGTAGAATAAGGGGAAATAGCCTGATGTGGCTTGGGTCCGTAAGACCCCAGAGAAAATTCCAGCCTTCGATGTTGGAAGAGAAAAAGGAACATTTATGGAAGCTAAAAAAGACTTGGTTGATCCAAGAACATCAGTAGCAACTACGCAACACCATCAATAGCAGTTACAGTTTCAAGAAGCTTCACCGGATCAAGTAAGTACACTGACATCATTTTTACAGAGTTGTATGAAGCTATTAAGAAAGCAGAATGCTTTGAATGAGTTACAGAAAGTTATTGTGTCTTGCGAACCTCAGCGAAGTTCTGATAGAGGAAAAACTGTTAATAGAGTTAGAAGGACTGGAAGAGAAATGAGATTGCATGCTCAGATAGGAGATTATGACATGACTGATATCATTTTAGATGTAGGATCAGAAGTGAATGTCCTAACTAAGCAGACATGGGAACAAATGGGAAAACCTACGCTTGAATGGTCCCCTATACAGTTGAGATTAGCCAATCAGCAGAGGATTGTGCCCTTGGGAAGATTCCCTAGTGTACCAGTGGATATTGATGGAGTCAGTACCCTAGAAGACTTTGAAGTCATTGAAATAATTGATGATAGAAACCCCTATCCAGCATTGCTAGGAATTGAATGGGCACTAGACAATGATGCAGTAATCAACCTTAAGAATAGACAGATGACTTTTGAAGGAAAAGGCTTGAGAGTCATAGTACCATTGGACCCTTCTCAAGGAGAAAGGTATACAAATCCAGTTAGAGATGAAGATCAGAATGTTTTGGATCATATTTACAACATCACAGCTAAAGAAGAAGACTATGTTAACCCTACTGCTGAAGGAATAATGGATTGGCAGTGTGACAATTCTTGCATGACTGATTCAGACGAAGGCCTAGAGAATTGGCAGGATCAACTTTATGAGCTACATGGACATCGATGTGCAAGAATTACTAAGTCTATCAGATGGGTTGGCTCATAGACACGAATCTTACCTACTTTTGATGGCTTGACAGACCCAGAAGATTTTATTGTACAATTCTCAGAACAAGTACCAGATTCACAGAAAATAGAGACTCTAGATTCAGTCTTCAGAGCCACAGTTGCCAGATGGTGGAATGGTCATAAAAAGTATATTCACAGTTGGAGCGCCTGTCAAAAGTTTCTTCGCCTGAGATTCATGGATCAACCTCAGGAGGTACAAAGCAGATTTAATGGTAAGACCAGCCCTCAGGAACATTTGGAGCAGTGTTATGAAGCATGGAAGCATGTACCTTGTGAATAATGGGTACATAGGTTTGTACACACTCTGGAACCTGTAGCAAAGAACTGACATGTGGAGGTGGAGCTTCGCCATGGTACTGTAAGTTGGGTTAGCCTTGCTGATAGTTTTGTGCTCACATTTTCTATTACTGAGGTTTTCCCTGCTTTGGACGCAGCTATTAGGTTGATCCATACTAAGGTGTTTGATGATAGAGAAATAGCCGAGTACCAACCTGATTGGAAGGAACAAGAAGCTAATGCAGTAGAATGCTATAACCTCTCTATTGATGAAGACGATGACCCTCGCAACATTAATATTCTTGAGTCAAAAGGACATTGCAAAGTACATGGACTAGCAGTCGAATCACCTGAAGTAACTCAACCCTTGAAGACAAGGAAAGTAAACGTTGGATCAGAAGAATTGCCTAAATACGCTACCATTGGAGATTATTGGAACGAAGAAATGGTGAGCAAAGTGACTGAAATCCTCCATGAGTATCAAGACTTATTTCCGATGAAGTTCTCAGAAATGAAAGGTATCCTTGGTGATATAGGAGTGACAAAAATCCCTTTGAAAGCTGATGCGAAGCCTGTGAAGCAGGACCCTTATAGGCTGAATCCTAGGTATAAAGAAAAAGTCAGGATGGAGCTAGATAAGATGCTCGCTGCAGGAATCATTCAGCCTGTCAAAGAGTCCGAATGGGTCATCCCTATGGTGGTACAAGAAAAGAATACCAAGGGAGAAATTAGAATCTGTGTTGATCTGAGGAAGCTGAATGATGCCTGTTTACATGATCATTTTCCTACTCCCTTTACAGATGAAGTTTTAGACAATGTCGGAGGTCAAGAAGTGTATTCTTTCACTGATGGATTTTCAGGCTACCATCAGGTCAGAATTACTCCGGAGGATTGACATAAAACAACCTTCACTACAGAAATGGGATCTTTTCAGTATATTGTTATGCCCTTTGGATTGAAGAATGCACCTGATATGTTTTCCAGAGTATTCATATCTGCATTTAAGGAATTTATTCATAAGTTCTTGGAAGTTTACTTTGATGATTGGACTATCTTTGGGTTATTGAAAGATCATATAACCAGTTTAAGACTTATGCTAGACAAGTGTAGACAACATCAGATTTCATTGAACCTGAATAAGTGTCTCTTTTGTGCACTTTTTGGAATTCTGCTAGGTCACATTGTATGAAAGCAAGGTTTGATGGTGCATCCTGCGAAGATAGCCATTATTGTGAACTTGCCACCTCCAAAGTATGTTAAGCAACTTCACACTACGCTTGGTCATACTGGATATTACAGGAAATTCATTAAAGGATATGCTCAGATTACAACCCCTATGGAAAAGAAATTGAAGAAAGTTATTAAGTTTGAATGGACACTTGAATGTCAGGAAAGATTGGACTCTATTGAAAGAAAAGGTGGTAGCTGCCCCTATCTTAGTCTTCCCTGACTGGAGTAAGGAATTTCATGTTCATGTCGATGCATCTTCCATTGCTTTAGCTATAGTATTGGCTCAGTTAGGTGAAGGTAATATTGATCACCCTATTCCATTTGCAAGTAGAAAATTGTCCATAGCAGAAAAGAATTATACTACGACAGAACGAGAAGGTCTAGCTATGGTTTATGCCTTGCAAAAGTTTCGACATTATTTGTTAGGATCTCATTTTAAAATGTTCACTGACCATTCTGCTTTGAAGTATTTGGTTAACAAGCTTGTGTTAGGTGGAAGGATATGCAGATGGCTGATTTTGTTTCAGGAGTATGACTTTGAGATCATAGTTAAGCGAGGAAGACTTAATCTGGGGCCTGACCACTTGTCGAAGCTCGAGTCAGGAGAAGAACCCACTAGTTTGGACGAAGGTCTTCCTGATGCCCAGTTGTTTGCCATCTAGATGGTCGATGACTATTTTCAGGATATTGTTCAGTACTTGTCTACAGGTTTTGCACCTTCTGAGATGACAACACAGCAGAAGAAGCAGTTGGTGGTTAGAGCAGCCGAATTTACCTTCATAGCAGGACAGCTATATAAGATGGGACCAGATGAAATACTGCACAGATGTGTCCTGGAGCATGAAAAGCCATTGATTTTGGCTGAGGCACACTCTGGAGCAGCCGGAGGTCATTATGCAGGAAAAGCTACAACACAGAAGATTCTGACAGCTGGATTGTGGTGGCCTATGATTCATAAGGATGCAAGAGAGTATTTCCACAGCTGTGATATATGTGAGAGGACAGGCAAAGCATCCAGGAGGGATGAGATGCCTCTGGTTCCACAGGTAACCTTACAAGCATTTGATAAGTGGGCTATTGATTTTGTTGGACCAATCAATCCCCCTTCAAAGAAATATGGAGCAAGATACATTATTACAGCAACTGATTACCTTACTCGTTGGGCCGAAGCTCAATCAGTCAAGGACTGTAGCATTGCTACAGCTGCAAAGTTCATATTTGATAATATCTTGTCGAGGTTTGGGTGTCCTAGAATTCTTATGAGTGATCAAGGATCACATTTTCTGAATAAGACTATTGAAGCATTGACCAAAGAATTTCAAGTATATCATCAGAAGAGTACTGCCTACCATCCTCAAGAAAATGGCACTGTCGAATCCTTTAACAAGATTCTTGAGCACGCTCTGATGAAGGTTTGGAATGTTCACAGAAATGATTGGGATCTTAGAATTCCAGCAGTATTATGGGCTTATAGAACCACTTGCAAGAAGTTGACAGGCCACACACCTTTTAGGCTGGTATATGGACAAGAAGCAGTTATTCCCATGGAGTACATTGTTCCTAGCCTCAGAATATCTGCCTTCACAGAGATGGATGACCCAGCCATGTTTCATGAAAGGCTGGCGAAGATAGTGGAACTAGAAGAAGATAGATTTATTGCAGGTTTCCAGCAGCAAGTACAAAAAGCTAGAGAAAAAGCATGGCATGATAGACACATTAAGAAGAAGCATTGTCAGAATGGTGATCTTGTGCTCTTGTACGACAGTAAATTCATGAAGTTCCCAGGTAAGTTCAAGACACATTGGAAAGGACCATACATAGTTCAGAAAGTTACCGATGGTGGTGTAGTTCAGTTAGCTAAATTGAATGGAGAAATCTTGCCCTCCATGGTGAATGGAAGTAGATTGAAGAAGTACAGGGATGGGCCTGTAACCCCTGATCAGAAGTAATAACAAGAAGAAGAGTCTAAGTACTAAGAAAAGTTGAAATTGGGTACTAGACTATAATGAAGCTGTTATCAGAGAGCGTCGGCAGTGTCGGAGGTTGTGGAAGAAATTTTGTCGTGGGTCGAAGCTTGTGTCAAGATGTGTCCAAGGTCTATATTGTGTCGAAGATCCTTATTGTGTCGAAGCCAAATTTAGTGGTTGTGCCGAAGCTTAAAATGCGACCATTGGAAAAAATCAGATTTGGTAGCGCCGGTACGTTAACTGCATTAACTACCTATAATGATGAGATTTTGAGGAATCTAGCGCTGTTTGGACAAGATCTACCACCGCTCGGTCAGATTTGGTGTCTTTAATGCACAGTTATGGCAGATTTTGTCGTTGGATTCCATAAGAAGCCACCCAGGCATGCGAATTCCGCATTATGCATTTTCTTGAGCTCACAGTTGAGTCCATGTCAGCTGATTGCGAAGTACAACGAGAGAATTCAGAGAGAGGGGTCTGCAGAACCTTATGAGAAACCCACCTGCATATGCACCTGGCGAAGAGACTTCCTCGGCGCCGAATCAACCAATGCAGACACGATCTACTAGAAATAATTTTAAGGTAGAAGTTCGCTCTAAGCAGAACGAAAAAAGGCACAAGCCGTTAGGAAAGACACCAGAGGATCCCATGAATCCTCTTGAATCGGTAGAACTCCCACCTGAAGATTTCAAAGAATTTGGTGAGGATGAGAATGTTGCACTGCAGTGTCCACCATATCTCCTACCTATTCAACCAGGAGTTCAGCCACCTCAGCAGACAACCAAGTTCACGTTACGCACCCCTTCGCTTCCATAGGGTGTGAAGTTGGTCGGAACGATGACAAGAAGATTAGATTGGTTCAAGTACGCAGACCACGATATGAATGATCATGAGAAGTTTCTGTAGTTTGCACCTAGGAAATACTTGCACTCCATCCATTATCCAGAGGCTGGAACGACGTTGCTTGAAGTAAAGCAGTGGGCTACTGGCTTGGAGCAAGCTGGCTTGTTGAAGATGTTGAATGTCCCCCACTTTGGTTGCAGCCCGCGGGTTACCGTGGTGGTCAAACAGTTATTGGCATTGGTACATGATGGGAACCTATGGATAGGGAACTAGAGAATTGCTATTAATGGAGAGCTAATTCATAGGATTACAGGCTTGCCAAAGGAAGGGCCTGATCCTGGAATTGATTTTGTCAGAAAGCACGAGGATACGAAGCTGGCGTAGCACATGAAGGACTACTTTGGTTTGACAAAAGGAAACCGATGCTATCAAACAACAACTATTCAGCACCAGAACATTCACTTCACCGCAGAGCTCCTAGCATGCAAACTAATGTGGAAGTGCAGACCTAATGAAGTACCTGCCCTGATTGTCAGTATTGCTGTGAACTGTGCCGAAGGCTACAGTTACAAATGGATAGAGTACCTTGCTAGAGAATTCCTCACAGATGTCCACGATGCATAGGAGAAAGGTAGAGCCTTTCATTATTCATGGTTGTTAGTGCTTATTGCACTGGTAGGATGGAGAGAAGCTATCGAGGCACAGTTTGTTGATGTGACTCCAGATATGCCTGGTGCAACAAGGTATGCATCTCTTTGGGTTTCATAGGATAAATCCTTGCAGCAGATGACGAACTACGTGTTCGCCTTCTATTCAATGAATATCACATATGAGATCCTGAAAACACCGCGGATCAGTAATGAGCTATTTTCTCAGTATACTGGAGTGGCTGACTTCAAGGTTGACATGCATAATGTCTTTATCCAGGCCCACGAAAATAACAAACATACATGGTGGAAGCTACCATACATGGTGAACCAAGAAGACATCCTCGCAGTAGTTCAGTAGTGGTCGGCTGAATGGATGAAGGACGTAGGAACAAGGCCCAACATACCAGTCCCTCCCATAACAGATGTGGGCGCAGGTCCTAGCCAGCCGCAGCAGAATGACCCACTAGAAGAGAGTGAAGAACAAGATGAGTCACAACAGAGTGAAGGTGACCATGGTGGAGATGACGGAGCTGATGAAGAAGAAGAGGAGTCAGTCAAGACCATCTCAGACCCTAATTGTCTGGATAAGCGCAAGTCCCCAGAAGTGGAGGAAGTTACTAAGCCTCAGCCCAGAAAGAAAACTAAGGCATCGAAGGGCAAGAATATCATCGAAGAGCCCGCTTTGATGATTGAAGAGCTTGATCAGGCTCTGACAAAGTTGATAGAGGTATTATCCAGCAAATGGGCAGAGTTTGCAGCTACACATCTTGATATGCTCACTGGCGTAGCACAGCAAGTTGTAGAACTTAAGGAATTATTGGAAAGAACCGCGATAGGTGCTGCAACAAGCAATGCCCCAGTAGACACGCAGCCAGATACTAGATAGTGGCTAGCTAGAAACAATAGAGGACAAGTACCAAGTGCAACACTTGTAATAACTAACGCAACATCTCGATCGCAGATGATCATGATAGTTGAGATCGATTACACTAATTTGTCTATGCCAGAGCTACATTTTTGTCAATTGGCACTCATGAAGGAGATCCGAGAATGGGACAGCTACACACATGTGCAGTTAGAGAATACCACGAAGCAAAGTGAGAGCCTCGAAGCACAATTGAAAGAAGCTGAACAGAAGAAGAGGGAAGCAGAAAACAAGCAGGCTACACTAGCGCGAGTATTGGATGAGGCATGTCGAAGTCTTCATGACTTCGACATGTAGGCTGAAGAAGAACTGGAACAAAGAATAGTAAAGCTAAAAGACTATACACAACAGTCTAGAATCCAGATCGAGAAGATGAAAGCAGAACATGAGGCCCAGATTGCGGAGCTTCAGCTTCGCCTCATTCCTGAGAGTCCACCAGAGGTCAGGGAACAGCGTTGCAGAGATATCCAGGCCTCAGCAATGAAGATCTCAGATCTTGTCAGTAGTACATCAAAGCTGCTAGACAAAAGTGTCGAGGCCTGGGAAAACTTGCAGGACAACCCAGAAGTAGAAAAGTTGCAAGAAACCATCAAGCAACGATAGACAGAGCTGGATGCAGTAAAAGCAGAAATTAAGACATTGCCTGCTATGCAGAAGATGCTTAAGGTAAAGCATAGTAATGAGCTCCAGCAAGAAATTGAGTCTTGCAGAAGAAAAGAAACACTGTTAGTGAGCTCTGTGCAACCCCTCATTAACGGGGCCTTGGAGCTGAGCACTGCTGCGGATAACCATCTCAAAGTCTTGAAGGAGTATGATGTGTTTCCACAGGAAAAGGCCAACAAAGCATCTGCAGCAACACTACAAGAGATAGTGGCGAAGGAGCAAGCAACTGAGGATATCATGCGTAGCCTGAACAAGCAGTTTACTATCTTCGCCAACAAGATTCTTGCACCCAAAAAGCAGCAGAGTGTCCTGGGATGAGACACCGGTGAGTCTTAGGGGCCTGTTGGGGCTAAGACCTTGAAGGTCCTTAATTTTGACAACTCCGCGGTTTTGGTGCGAAGCTTGTAAGCAGAGTTGCGGTCCAAAATAGTCTTAGGGGTTTCGGGGTTGGGTCGAAGCCCCTCCTTTTGAAAATGACCCATGGTTTTTAAGCCCATGGTTTAAGCCCATGGTATTGTAATAGTGCACTTGTATAAATAGGCACTTATGTAAAGGAGTCAAGGGTAATTTTTAGAATCTTTTTATTATGATAATGATGTGATGCAAAGAAGCTAAGGCTTATTTTTGGATTAAGGTTAAGTCCCAGCTGAGTGCATGGACGACCTCTGTAGCTGAGTGCGTAGAGGGTTTTGGAAGAAAGAGTCTGCAGCTAAGTGCGCAGTTTTTGGCTGTTGAGAAGATCTGCAACTGAGTGCGTAGATCAGAACTATGTGTTTGTGGATTGTTGAATATAAACGCAGTTCTGTGGACATAGCCCCTACCCTAGGGGTGAACCATGTATATATTGTGTTGTGGTGATTCTTTTTATTTTGTTTCTGTTATGTTTTTATGCATTTGATAAGTATATGAATGATAAAGATAAATTGCTAAGTATTAACTTCGCTGTGAATTCCCAGTTAAGGGCTAAGCAAGAAACTGTCACATGGGAGGAAATTTCAACTCAAAATGGGCCTTTTAACTTTTATTCAAATTCCATGTCATCATGTGTTAGCCAATGAAATTGCTTTAAATTTGAAATACCGTATAGGTCTTAAACACTTTTTAATATAAATTTGGGGATCGGTATCATAAAAAAAACTACTTTTTTTGTTTGTATTTTTGACATATCTCCCCGTGTTTTTACTCAAATTTCGATCGGGAGAGCTCGTTGGATGCGGAATTAAATTCCGCATCCAACAAGTACCCACTTGGCATACTTTTGATGGACCCCTCTACCCCAAAAATAAGAAATACCTGAAAAAATAGAATGATGACATCATCATTCTATTTTTTCAGGTATTTCTTGTTTTTGGGGTAGCGGGGTCCGTCAAAAGTATGCCGAGTGGGTACCCGTTGGATGCGGAATTTAATTCCACATCCAACGAGCTCTCCTGATCGAAATTTGAGTAAAAACACAGGGAGATATGTCAAAAATACAAACAAAAAAATAGTTTTTTCTTTTCTTCCTCCAAAATTAATAAATATTATTTTATTATTTTAACTATTATTTTATTAGTTCATTTTAGGAGGCCCATTTTGAGTTGAAATTTCCTCTAATGTTTTATCTAACCTGCGAAGCTATTTAAGTGAATGTCGAAGCTCTGTATTGCATATTTATTATTTGTTAAGGCTAAAGGTACAATAATATCCCTCTTTCACCTGCAGAAACCTGATTCTGCGGCACCCCATAGTTGTTTCAGGTGAGACTGCAACCTGTTCGTAGGTTGTTGCCAAAAGGGCCAACACTGTGGGTCTGTTTGTTGGTGCGAAGATAAAAGCATAAGAACCTGGGTCTGCCCCATCCACCCAACAGTAAGCGACTATACATATTTTTGGTATCTGCCTCACTCGTTCCTAGCCTGTCTAGACACGGAGTTTGGTCATTCCCCTCTGATGTCTCAGATCACTATCTGATTTGTCTGGAATGGAACACTAAGTTTCAAGCTCGCAACTATCCCTTTAAATTCAGTAGATCCTGGCTCCCGGAGGAGGGCTTTTCTCAGTTGGTGATGGACTTTTGGTCTTCTCTGCTGCCTCATCTTGTTCAGGATGACATGTATAATCTAGTTCAAAAGCTCAAAAGATTAAAGGAAAATGTAAAGGCTTGGTCAAAGGACAGATCCTTGGTCTTGGAAAGCGAGTCAATTGTGATTGACTTTGAAATTTATTCTCTTCTAGCATCCAGACCTACAGGATTACTTTCCCAAGAGGACTTGGATTCTCTACATAATCTTAGAGACCGTAAGGAGAAAATTATGGCACATGAACTGCTGACCTGGCAGCTTAAGAACAGAACTAAATGGGATGAGCTAGGCGATGCCAACACTAAGTTCTTCCACGGTCTAGCATCAGCCCGAAGGAATTTTAACTCTCTCTGGGCCCTTAAAAACATGGAGGATGATTGGGTGGATGATGATGACCAGCTAAAATATTTGGGGATTATTCACTTTCCTGAGATTTCTAAAGATGACAATAAGAACAATATTGTGGATCAGTTGAAGATCATTCAGCTCTTTCCCTCCTTCGTTTCTAGTGAAGAGACTGGTTATTTGTCTTCTGTGATAACACTGGGTGAAGTTGAGGGGCGCCTGAAATCTTTCAAAAGAGACAAGAGCCCAAGACTAGATGGCTGGTTGGTGGAATTATTTTTGTGTTTTTTTTTATTTGGTGGGAAAGGATCTCCTTGCTGCTATTGAGTCATCTAGACTTATGGGAAAGGTTATCCCCTCCCTAAACTATACTTTCTTAACCTTCATCCCCAAAAAAGAGAAACCTCTCTCCTTTGATGACTACAGGTCCATTGCTCTGTGCAACCTGGTTTATAAGCTTATTATAAAAATTGCAACACTTAGGTTGAAACCCTTCCTAGATAAATCTACTTCCCCTAAATAGTTTGGTTTCCTCAAAAACAAACAAATTATTGAGCCTGTTGGAATTACGCAGGAAGCTCTGCATACCATAAAGACCAAAAAGAGATGTGCCATGGTCCTTAAGCTCGACTTGGTAAAGGCCTTCAACTGGGTCAATTGGACTTATCTGAGACTCATCCTTCTTCAAATTGGCATCCCTCTTAGGGTGGTAAACTGGATCATGGGACGTCTTTCCTCTGCAAATTTTTCCCTGCTGGTAAATGGAAACCCCTCATCTTTCTTCACAACATCTAGGGGCATCAGATAGGGGTGCCCACTGTTCATTCTGGTCATTGAATGCCTAAGCCTGCTCATAAAAGATGCTAAGGCTAATGGAAATATCAGATGTATAAAAATCTCTGCATCTCTTGCCCTCACTCACTTACTTTTTGTTGATGACATGGTACTCTTTGGCCTTGGAACCCTGGAGGAGTGGATGTCCTTTGAAGTTATCCTGGACACTTTCTGCTCTGCTTCGGGTATGTGTATTAGCATTGATAAGTCTAGTTTCCTCTTTAATGAGATGGATGTGGGTGTATTGAACAACATACAACATTTTTTTCCTTACAGGGTGGAACCCATCCATATATGTTTTAAGTACCTTGGTTATTTCATCAAGACACTCAGCTATGAGGAAAAGGACTGGAGATGGCTACTGAAGAACTTTGAGAGAAGAATCAACCACTAGGATTATAAACTCCTGTCTTTGGGTGGCAAACTCATTCTAATTTGAGTTGTGCTTACTAGTTTACCCGTATACTAGTTTGCCCTGGATCTAGTACCAAAGTCAATCCTCAACAAAATGAGACAACTGATCTTCTCCTTTCTATGGGGTTCCTCTGGGGATAGGAACCATCTTCACTTGATGGACTGGCAGACCTTATCCAAGCCTCATGATTTTGGGGGATGGGGCATTAAAAATCTTGACGGGTTTAGGACCTCCATGAGACTTAGAAGCCTTTGGATGGCCCTCAAGGGTGTGGGTATCTGGCATCAAACCATCACTACAAAGTACTTGAAAACCCGACCTATGGAGGTATGGCTTTGAAACAAATCCTTCTCAGTAAGAGGCACTTCTATATTTTGGAATGGATTTTTAAAGACCATAAATTGGCTTAGGAGATGCTTGGGATGGAACGTTGGGAATGGCCAGAGCATCGAAATTGGTATTGACCCTGTTATTGGCTTAGATTCATGTTTTTTCCTTTCACATGATCTAAAGGAGTACCTTCTAGACTATGGCATTACCACTCTACAACATGCACAAAACCCTGTTTTGGATGCTCATTCTTACTGGTTATTGACAGATGATATGGAGTTGGGTGGGGCCTGGAAGTCAGAATGGAATAGTTATATTGTTGGTATTAAACATGGAGGTATCAGACTAAATGAAGACTCTGATACCTTACTATGGACTCACAACAAAAAATATGGGAAGGTATCTGCGAGTCTTGTTTATGAATTGATAGTCGAGACTTACCTGGAGCTGAGCCGAAATAATTTCTCTACTCGCATATGGCACTACAAGGTTCCACTAAAGATAAAATGTTTCGTCTGGTTGGCGGTTGAAAATCACATTTTGACCTGGGATAACCTTTTAAAAAGAGGCTAGAATGGGCCCAGCCGATGTTGTTTATGTGCTAGGAATGAGGAATATGTATTTCATATTCTTATGGATTGTTCTTTCACAAAAAGTGTTTTGGCCAAGCTATGTGTTACTTTCACACCCCGCCCTTTGGATGCTCCCTCCTGGATAATATGGAGCTCTGGTTTAATCAAAATTATAAGCTGTGTTATGTCCCTCTCTTTGTATATTGGAGCATATGGAAAACACGAAACCGGTTCATTTTTTATGACAGGGTGGTATCTCTCTTCAACACGATCAACCAGGTTGAATTCCTTTTGCATCGTTATCCAGTCCTGGATAAAAAGATGAAGCTTAGAAACATTGGGTCAGCTCTTGTGTTAGTTTATCCAAGTGGTTTTTTTGATGGAGCCATTGCAAACCAGCTGGGAGGAGCAGGTATCGTCATTGCTATCAACAATGTCCACACTTTCTACTTCAAACTTGGTTGTGGCCTCAGTACAAACACAAGAGTGGAGCTTTTGGCCCTTTAGTCCTTGCTAGTTTTGGCTTCGGATTAGGGTCTCCCTACTATGCATATATTTGGTGATTCTTCTGTGGTCATCAACTGGATGAAAAACAAGGCTACCTTGTCTTCTCTTGAGTTGGTCCATTGGTGTGAAAATATCAGAACCTTGATGGATATATTTCTCTGTCTGGACATCAGTCACGTTTACAGACAGCATAATCAGAGAGTAGATGGCTTATCCAAAGATGCCCTCTTGTTGTCCCTTTACCACTGTTCTTTCTCTGAGATATATGAGGATATCATTATTGGGAATGGTGATTTACAGCTCTTTTAGATCTCAGTGTCAGATCTCAATCTCCTATTTTTTGGGCACTTGTTCACTTTGAGTATTTTTCATCACTTGAATTATTTGAGCTATATCTCGAGGGAATCTTTGGATCATCTCTCTGACCTCTCACTGTGCTTTGGGTAGACTACTTCTATGTATGTCAAGGAGATATTGGGACTTGCTTGTCTTACTTGCTGTATGATGGGCCCAGCTCCTTTTTGGGATTTGTACTGTTCCTAGACTGGCTTGGTGATATGTTGCCCTTGTTTTTTGACAGCTTCCCTTGTTGTAGCATTGAAGTGAACCTCACAGCTAAGAGTGCAGTGTAAAAATGCCCTTTGATTCATAAATGAATATCAAGGACTGGATTTTTTCTTCGGAAAAAAAGGCCTAATCTCAAATGTTATTGAATTCCACGGTCAATACCAATTTCCCAAGTGGTGAAAATTCAGTGCTAAGTACCTTGTTTGAAGTTCTCAGAGGTTGCAAAGGATGTAAAGCTGGAGATGTTGCTTTCTTAAATAAAGATGAAAACGTCTTGTAAATTGGAGTAGTGATCATACTATGAATGTATGGAGTTGAGATTATAGCTCATGGAATGTTGAAACATATTAGAATATCATAAGCAGGGAGTTCCCTTTTTTGTCGGGCAGTCATTTTGCTAGTATGATGAAAATAATGAAAACACTGGCAAGAAACGAATCAAGGCTTTGAAGGGAAGGAATGCACATCCAGATGTTAAAATCCAGAGCATCATCACCCATCATCTGTGCACAAGAGCTTGAGTTATATTTTCAAAGTCATAACATTCACTGCCATAAAAACACATAGGTGTTTGTTTTGAAGATTGAACGCTTCCAAATCATAGTATCCACAGTTGAATAACAATGGGGATGTATCTTCACAGGTTCTTCATGTGATGCATTTCTTGGCCCAATTAATTAATTGCAGATACCAAATTACATATTTAATCATCCATGATCCATCTCCAAGAACGATATCCTAAAATTTGAAATCTGGCAATGTTTAAATTTGGAAATTAGTGTTTCTAGAATTCCTGTAGCACACTATCAAGGGGAAAATGCAAACATACTATCAAAATGTTTATATGGTTTCAAGTTAATATTTGCTTCGAGAAGAATCGAACGAGAATATTCATTATCCTCAACATCCATAGAGATAAATCAGTTTTAGGAGATCGAAGCTAAAGTAATTAAGATTTGCTTTGGTCAAAGGGATCGTTAAAGAAGTGGATCTCATATTTGGCCACCAAAATTTTGTGCTTGGAATAAGCTAGATTGAGCTCACATACAGATTTTGTGTTATTTCTTGTTATTTATTTACATGTAGTTAGGAACTTCGATCCATTTCTCATGTATTTTAAACCTCTTTTGTAACAAATGTGATTTTTATAAATGACAAGCTCGGAAGCTTTGGAAGAGGGGGGTTCCAGCGCAGAGGTTGACTAAGATGTAAAGGTAGGGAGTGATTATTCTTAAAGCATGAAGATACATATTGGAGATCTGTTATTTGAATGCAAGAATTCATCTTCTATGAGTCAGGTTCTAGATTTTCTTTTAATTATGAATATTGTGCAGTTATGTATTCTTGAGCAACAATGTTTTTGTTGTGATGGCTCATACTCATATTTAGTACCTGAGATTCCATAATTAGAGTGTTTTTATGAACATGGTATTTTATGTTGTTTGAATGAACTGTTTGTTCCACACATGATCAGTAAGCCTCTAACTTGAGACATCGTTGATAACAGTTTTGCTTCAGTCTAGTTACCCAATTTCTTTCATAGAGTTTGATGTTTTCAGTTAGCTTATGCCTTCTTTATCTACATAATTTATTTAACTCTTTGCACCTACTATCCAAACCACTTCATAAAATCATTATTTTATATATTGAGTATAAAGATGTGCTAGCCATGCCCTCTCCACTGTCAAAGTGCATATTTTAGCACTAACATCTTCTGGCATCGTTGCCGGGGAACATAAGTGAATATTATCTTCTCCGGGAAGAAAAAACAATGATCAGATCTAGCTCTTAATGGTAGACAGGAGTGTAACATTAGTTTGATTGCAATTTTCTACCTGGCGACTCCAACTTCATTACAAATGAATCTTTGCGCGATTCACTCGTTTGATATGGACAAGGTTCTTGCTCATAGTTATGCATTTTTTTATTGCTCAAGTACATTTGGTTTTCAAAATCTCGTACTAGATAGAGATGAATGGGAAGGTTGTCTTCCCAGATTTAGAGGAGAAGATTGGGAAGTACCAGCTGAACACTTGTTGGATTTTCATTATTTTATTCATCATCTTTAGATCATGCATGAGGATGTTCAGATCAATATTTTCATCTATTCATTGGAGGGGTCAACTAGATATTGGTGCGGATCTCTCTTTTCTTTGATAATCCATCTTTTAGTCTCCTAAATGCATGTCTCAATAATTGTGATTTTTCACTAGATCATGACTTGTATTTAAGCAGCTATTTTTCACTCCATTTCTGATTTAGAAGCATGTTTCCAGTCTAATACACATTCCATGAGATCATCCATGCCACCATCCATACCATATACCATACCTCTAAATACTCCTAAGACCATACAAATCTCAAGTTCACTAGTGGGTTCCTCATTGGTCTCTTATGCAGTGTTATTTATATTACATGGTTTGAAGTCTTGCTTATCTTTCACTAGTTGGTTATCCATGACCTTATTCATATTTCAACTAATATTACACATGTTTTGATATTCTATAAACACTTATGGTTCATATCTCAAGTCCATTTATCATTCATATTTTTACACTCGTCACTTTTCCCCAGTTGCTCATAGTTTTCGTATTCTATCCTTATATCCCTGTGGAGTCATTGAATCCTTTGTCTTTCTTGTTCCATATTCCAATGTATTTGATATATCCAAGTTTTATCAGCCTCATATAAGATCTTTTAAGGCGCTACATCAGATTGGAACAATGACATGTGATTCACATCACAATTTTACAGTTGTTCGGGGAATGGAGTGTGTAACAAATTGTCTTAATTTTTATACTCTTTGGGAAGGAGTATGCACAGATCTCTTTTTGATTTTTTATTTTGTTTGATCATAATAGTTTTTTAGTAGAAATAAGCATTCATATAATTATCCTACTTCATCATTTGATGAGATACAAGGAGTCTATCCTCTTCTTTCTTGCAGATTCTACACTCTAGCACATGATCATGGACTTCATGATTTCTTCATCAAGTCTTTCACCAAGGAGCAGTTCATTCAGCTCATTCAAGTGAAGATATAGACATACTAAAGACATGTTATTTCAAATTTTGTGCCTTGTCCTTTCTTGAGGGAGTATTTTCCCCATGTGGTTTTTGCCCTTTCCTCACTCTTCTAGACATGAATAATTGTAAAGGGTGACCATAGCCTTGTTGTTGGGCCCTATATACACCTATATTTTGGACATAAACATCATAAAGTCAGACTTAAAGGGTAGTGTGGGAATATAATAAACCCACTTCATAACTTAGGATAAAATATTTAATCATTTCTGATTAATTTCCTACCCACTAGCCTAGATAGTTGGCATCCACTTGCACCACATAGTCAACACTTGCCATATATACCCTAGGAGTGCTTTAATACTGATTTTGGGTTGATCATGTCCACTTTATTGAATGCCATATTTAGTAACTATGCTTTCCTACATATTCAATCTTTTACTGTTTTATTCCATCTTTTCTGTGGATAAGGTAAATCTAGTCAATTAGGAAACTGCTATCTTTTGTTGCAAACCCATCCTCCATGATTTTCTCTCCATTTTCTAGGATTAGCATGCTTTTCCATCACTCTTGACAACTCACTCATGATTTTTCTAATTCGTGAGGTCCTTGACTGATTTGCAAAGTGCTTTAGCCACCTATGAGTTTTATCATATTTAGTAAGCCTATCTTTCTGAGCTTGATAAGTTGTATCCAGTACAACTTGATTTTACCTATGAGGGATGTACTATTTATGTACACTATTATTCATCATTATTCAATGGAATGATACACTCCAATATTCATCTCTTCATTCATGTGATTCAGTCTCTTTTTTTCTCTCTATTTTTCCTGTGTATGCTTGTGAGAATTATCTTAGTAGCAAGAGCTTGGTGCATGATCAAGTGATAGCCTTGCAGTATTTCCCATATGCAGAGAAAATTGCTGACATTTTCACCAAGTGCTTCACAGAGAATAAATTCACCTATATGAGATCCATTTTTGGAGTGGGTGATGCATGGTGATGGCTACCATTCAGTTTCATATTTTTGGCTCCATGTCCATTTTTTAGGGGAAGTTTTGTTCCCATGTGGATTTCCTCCTTCCCTTGTTTCTATGGACACATAAAATGTTTTGTTGTGTGAGGTGACTTGAGACTTTGTTGCCAAGGGCTCCATGATATTTTTGTTAAGCAATACAAATTAAGGCTTAAGGGTGGTTGTTAGAGTAATAATCCATCCTAGTACCACAGTATTAGACCTTAGACTCATTCATTTGATTCTATGCAATGTTTTCTATGGTTTATACTTAGGGAAATTGGCAATTATGACAGTTGAGGCACTCCTGGTTGATCATTCTACACATTTGAGGTACTCCTGGTTGATCATTTTGCACAGTTGAGGCTCTCTAGGTTGATCATTCTAACAAATCAGGTGCCTACATTGATGACATAAAACCAACATGCACTCCCCTTCCCCAATTTCAGAGATTTGGTCCAACTTCAGGCGCTAGTGCTTGGTTTAGGTGCTTTTGGACTCTCTTGGGAATTTATTTCTCTCCTAGAGCCACTCACACTCACCCATGTTATCACCCACACCTTTCATACCTTCATTGATGTTCTAGAATGCCTTTCCCATGTTCACACAAGGATTTGTGACCGTTTGGGGTGATTAGGAGCCTCATTGGTCCACCCAGAGGGGTTTGAGGGTCAAATATTGGGTTGACACTTGTATCCATTCACATGGACTTGAATTCCTCATGAGTTTTTCCCTACTGTACTATATAGCAGTTCTAGACATAGTTAAATGTTGTACAATCATAATAATATCAGTTATTGACTTCATGTATGTATGTAATTTTCAGTCTTTCATCTATTTTTTGCATGTTTTGTAAATTATAGCAATTTGTGAGAGTTTCTTTGGATCCTAGATATAGTTGTGATTCAATTCTCAGATGGTATCAGAGCTCCTTGGAGATGCAAATAAAAAACAATGTGTTTGATTTGTTGTTAGCGGGATTCTCTAGATAGATTTGTGAGTTTTCATTACAGGTACATTCAACAATTTGTGACCAAGAGCGCAAGAAGAAATGGACAAGACCCATGTTTTTTTGACCCCATTCAAATATTTCAAGTGGAATATCGAAATGGTTATTCAACTAAGGTCAAAAGTCTTGTATAGGGTAACCATGGGGATAGAGTTCGAACCAAACTCTGTTGTTGAGAAATCGAAGTTCTTCAACAATCTTGATGAAGCATTTGGAATTATTTGTCTCGGCATTTCGAGAGACTTTCTCTTTCTTGTAGACAATATAACAACTCCCAATAAAGTATGTTTGAATCTTGAAGCTTTGTTTGGGAAGACTGATGAGATGAGAGGTCACCATATAAAAAATAAGGTCATCTTCTTGAGTCGATCTCATTATGAGACAATCCAAGATTTCTTCACCAAATTCAAGTCTTTGGTGCTTTAACTCAAGCAATGTGGCATCGAAAAGAAGGATGAACAACTCATATTGTCCATACTTTCAAATCTAGGGCTAGAGTACTCTTTGTTTGTAAGCACATTTCACTCTAGCAAGATCACATCTCGAAACTGGAAAATTCCATCACTAGCTAGCTTCATGTAGTATTTGACCCAAGAGCAAGACAAGCTAGTGAATATGGGTACCATCAAATCTAGAAAATACCAAGCTCTTGCTGCAGGAGTTTCGAATCCATCCAAAGGAAAGAAGAAAACCAAGGATTTGAGACAACAAGATAGGAAGAAGCAATACAGACCCCAATTTCCTAATGGGGGTTTTTGTTAAGGACAATGCACCCTTCTAACCTAGGGTCTCTAGGGTTAACAAATTACTAATACACTTGCAGACAATCAACTTATGTGGAAATTGAAATTGGAATAGGAAGGAAACTTGTCATACCTGGTTTATGACGGTTGATCCAAGCTTTGTCTTCTCCTCTTTCAGTCTCTTCCAAAGTTTCCAGGGATTCTCCGATTCACCTGCAAAGAACAAATTCTTCCAACAATATTTTGTATATATATCAATGGTTAATGAGATGCATATTCATAATAAAATAAATAAAAACAATTCATTATCCAGAATATACAAGAATGCAACAATCCAAATATTGGAAGAAGAACTTTCTTTATTAATAAACAAAGAATGGTGAGATTACAACCCAACTTCTGAAACAGGGACTCCTCTACAAACCGAGGACACTTAGTTCTGCTACTCCAAGATGTCTGAAGGCATACCACCAACATAACTTTTCTCTTCTAAGAATGATTTATTAGCCCCATCCCATGCCCTCTATTTATACATGGGGAAATAGAGAGGTTTCGAAGGTTAGGATGGTTGAGACAGTTGAGATAGTTTTGATTAGGGACTCAACTGATCTCGACTTAACATGATTTATATTTTTCAACCTTAAATTAAGGTACACGCGAGTATTAATATAGGAAATACACGTGTGACATGCTCCTTGATTTAAGGAAACTTGTGTGTTCAATGTACACACGAGTTGCAATGTCAACACTTGCGTGTGACATGTGAGTTGCAATGCAAATACTTGCATGTGCAAACCTAATCTATAAATTAAAATATATTGAGCTCGTCAGGAGATTATGTATCAAAATTCATGCACATCTATAGTGTTTTGGCTACTTCAATCCTATTTTTCCTTTTGTGTCTCGACATATTGGATGTCAGTACTCAGATAGAGGAGTGTCATTTTGGATGATAACAGATGCCCCCTAATGTGTGAGGTCAGAGGGAAGAGATGGCTGAAATACATTAAAATCTTTTAATATTGGAGAACTCGAGTGTCTAAGGAAGCAAAGGAAGTACCTTAAACAAATACATATCAATGTCATATACAAAATCATATCTGAGGATGCCATGTTCAATATAATGGAACACTAGCTCCTTTACAATATTTGATTACATCATGTGATACGAATACAAGACCACGTATATTACAAAGGTGGATAGAAGCCACAATATGCAATGATGAGTCTTCAAAATATGAAAGCTGTGTAACTAAACATAACATGATCTTGCACAACTTAGGTTATAGATGTGAACCTAAGTCTTCATCGAAATCCAAAGGAACCAATACAATCCTTACCATGTGAATAGATGTGTTGAAGTTGAACATGGAAAGAACTCAACAAAATGTTATACAATGAGTGAAACTGACAATTGAAGCAAAGGAGTTCACCAATAATGATAGTGAATCTTAAGGTACCGTCATCAAAGCTCTAGGTATTTGTCTTCAGGAAGTACTGATGAGAAACCGTACTATGATGAGGAAGGCAATAGATCCTCCAACATATCACAAGAGTGACTAGGAACTAGATATGGGAAGGTAGACACAATTAATACTCAGATAGGATAATGACGGAACCAAGATAATAATCAGATAAAGGGATAGATCCTTGAATAGTGAGCATGACACAGAGATGACCCAAGACAGATTTTAACTTAGATATAGGACAACTAGACTTAACTGTCATGTAGGAGACATGATCAGACTCCCCATGTATAAAGGACAAGTGGAGGATTAATAAACTCAAAGTAATAGTTGAGCTGAAAGTGTAAACTGAAACATGAGTATCAGAGAGTTTAGAGAGTGCTATGTTCAAGGATGGCATGCTGCCACTGTTTATAACCCAAAGAGAGTACTTCTTCCTTATCTTTCCTATTAAATTTTAATGAGTCTAGGAAAGTCAACTTAGATCTCTCTTCATTTTTGACAAGCTTGAAGAGGGGAGAGAATAATGCTTGATAAAGTTACTTATTCGTGGATTTTACGAGCTCAAACTAGTACATGCTCATTGGTGTTTTCATATTTTGAGAGTTTGAAAAATCCAAAGAAGAATCTAGTGTTAGGATTATTAATCCTCCATTGGTCAAATGTCTATTAGATTAATTATTTCCTAACTTAGGAACCTTAAATTATTTAATTGGGTCCACTAGTGCAATTGGGTCCACTTGGTCCAATGGGGTCACATGTACCAGTCACTAGAATACGGGGAACACTGCTATAGGTTAACTTCCACTTATTGCATGTGCATGCATCAGTTTGGGTGCCTCCTAGACCATTCCCTCCATTTTAGGAGCCATTGGGAGTCCCGACACCAACCTACTTCAGTCAGTTGGTATTAGCACTAGTTAGTCTTAGTTAGCCCCCAGTTACATTCAGTTACTTCACAGTCAGTTAGGATAGCTCTACTAATTCATGGATAATGCATGGTTGCATGGGGAGGACCAATTTTCCTACCTACCACACTTAGTTGCATTGAGTTAACTAGCTGTCAGTGGTTGTTGGAGTTATTGGTCATCAAGGAGTTGTCTATTTGGACTCCGATATTGATTGGGAGACCTTGAGTTAGAGATTCAATTAGATATAGTAATATCCACTTGGAGGATTCGAATTCATATCCCATGCATTCGAATTCTACCTATGTAAACTATTGTAACACCGGATATTATTATGACGAATATATTGTAAATTCCCGAGGAATACTTGTCTATTTCATGTGTGGTTTGTTTTTCTTAGTTTGTATTTTCATTCTCCATTCAATTGCTACAAACATTATCAGAACTCTCTACTTGAATATCTAAATGGAATTCAAATTCTAATATGGTATCAAAGCCTTCTCAGGAAGGTTTCATGCTTGTTTCTCCCCATCGAACATCAGAATTAGATGGGTTTCCACAGAAGTCCCCTATGAAAATTTGCTAGCTCTAGATTCATTCAGAGCAATGGGGAGGGCATGATGGACCCTAAAAACATGTTCATGCTGGGAGGAAAAGAATGATTTTAACAGTTCATATGTTTTAGTGTGTTATTGCAGTGAAATTGACAGGTGCTACGTAGCTTGAGAGAAGTATTTGCAGTCTTCCAGCTGGAGAAATTATGAGTTCTCAAACTCATGAACCATGGATCCTCACAACTTCCAATTACCTTGATTGGAGGATTTATATGTAGCTCTCCTTGCGCAATCATGGCTACCACAAGATCATACATGCATGGGAGGTTGAGCCTCATTAGTCAATAGAGTGGAACAAGTTCCTAAACCATTGTGATGAAGCATTCGGGTACTTATGTACTTATATTTCCAAAGATCTCCTCTTTCATCTAGAAGGATTGAGGACTCCAAGAGAATCATGGGAGAATATTGATATCTTGTTTAACAAACAAGATGAGCTTTGGGGACACATTCTAGAGAATGGGTTGGTGTCTTTACATCCCAGCAGTTTCAAGACTATTGAGCAATTATTCTCCAAATTCAAGTCTCTAGTGCTCCAATGAAGACAGTGTGGGATAGAGCAGAAGGATGAGAAGAATGTCCTTTCCATACTCAGCAAACTAGGTCATGAGTACTCTGTATATGTATCTATGTTACATTCCAAGTGGGAAAGCTTTCATGATTGGAAACTTCCTTCTTTAGATTCATTTTCCTAGTCCTTAATTCAGAAACAAGATATATTGATTCGAATGGGAGTGATCTAGACCTCCAAATATCAAGCTCTCTTGGTTACTGACTCTTCCAAAGCACAAGCAAAGGGGAAATCAAAGAAGAAGGAGACAAAGGAAGTTGATTTGAATCCTAGACAAAATCAGCAAGCTTCTGAAGGGGCCTCCTACTCCAAGAAGAAGAAATTTGAAAAAATTTATGTCCTTATTGTGAAAAGGGATACCATATTGAAGAAAATTGTATGAGGAAGAAACTTGTTGAGATGTCTGCTCTTCTCAAGAAGCACAACATTGCTCCTCCAAGATCAAAGAAGCTTGATTAAGAAGCACCGACAGAAGATGCCGAAAGGTGTCATGCTTTGAAAGAAACTCTCTCTCTATCCTCAACATACATTATATATTCGGGAGCCTCCAACCACATGGTTTCCTCCAAATAATCCTTCTCTACTGTTTCACTATCAAAGGGGCCTAATATTCACATGGGAGATGATTCCCAGATTCCAGCAGAAGGAAGGGGCTCAGTCAGAGCGAAGCATGGTGAGTTCAAGAATGTTTTATATGTTCCCTCCCTTTCTACTAACCTGTTATCTATTTACCAGATGACTCATACAAGCTCTCCCAAGAGGGTCACATTCGATTCAGACTCAATTGAGATTACATAAAAATCCAATGGAAATCTTGTAGCCAAAGGTATTGAGAATCACTCTACCAAAGCTTATGATTTTTCACATTTCTTACCTGTTTCTCCTCCTACATCTTTATTGTCTCATGCTAACAACACTAGCAAGATTTGGCATGAGAGATTTGGCCATCTCAATTTCAAATATTTGAAGAATCTCCACAATGATAACATGGCTGAAGGTTTTCCCTCCATCCAAACTTTCGATGGAGTATGTGTTGGGTTCTTGGTAGGAAAGCATCCAAAAAATAAGTATGATGTTGGGAAGGCACATAGAGATGTCTCTATACTTGATTTGATACATAGTGATGTAGCTGGACCTATGCCCACAAAATCCATTAATGGTTGCACGTATTTCCTGGCCTTTATTGATTATTGTTCTAGGTACTGCTGGATCTACTTCATGAAACTAAAATCATAAGTTTTTGTGACTTTTAAAAGTTTTAAAGCTATGGTTGAGAACAGTTTCAATAAGAAGATCAAGTCAATAAGATCTGATGGAGGAGGAGAATATGTCAAAAGAGATTTCCATAATTTCTGTGAATTAGAGGGGATTCAAATGGAACAATTAGTTCCATACACACCACAACAAAATGGTGTGGCTGAGAGGAAGAACAGATCACTGAAGGAGATGGCAACATGCCTTCTCCATGCCAAGCATCTACATCCTTCTCTTTGGGATGAAGCAGTAAAATGTGCTTCATATTTGCAGAATAGGGTACCCCACAAGTCAATGATTGGGGTCACACCATTCAAAGCACTGCATGGGTATAAGCCCAATGTCTCTTATCTGAGATTTTTTGGTTCCAAAGCTTGGGCCATGATACCACTTGACAAGAGGAAGGCCTTCCAAGCCCAAAGTAGCGAATGCATTCTGCTCAAATATGCAGAAGATGAAAAATATTGCAAACTGGTGGAGATTACTACCAGAAGATGCTTCATTGAAAGAAGTGTCCAGTTCAAAGAAGATCAGCTGCATGATACTCCTCTAGAAGCACAGGAAGGTATAACTATTTCTCCACCTATTTTTAATAATGATGATGAGCTACATGTTTCAGATTCAGATGAAGAATATCACATACAAGATGATCCTGTTATTGAGGATGAATATAAAGAGATTCTAGATCCATATCCAGTACCCATTCCTAATCAGAAGCCTAAAATCAGATGGGCTCAATAGTTTCTTGATGCAGCTGGAAGTGGTGCTGGAGTTCTAGAAGACAGAAGAAGAACAAGGTCCTAGTATCAGAATGAGCATGTTGCACTATCCCTCAGAAATCCACTCTCTACAGAATGGTGTAGCAAAGTTCCGGGTTGGTGCTACTTGACGATGGTGAATGATCAACTACATGGCCCATAGAAGCAAAAATTGATCATTCCATACCTACATCATCTAGCAAAACCAAACAGAGTCATTAGTTTAGAAGTACATTGAGAGGTCCACTGATGGACCATGTTGTTGCATATAGCTGCAATTTTTTGCAGTAGTGTTTTGTTCAAGTTATTTTTCTAAGGAGGAAGCTTCTTTATTCTAAAGATAGCTTGCAAATTACTATTTTTCTGCTTATTTTTTAGGGGGGGGCTTCCCTTGAGGTTTTCCCTTGTTTCCTTAGTTGTATTAAGCAACATTTTTTATTATTATCTTCTAGATTGTATTTGGGTTACCTATGGTCTTGTTACCAGGGCCCACAGTTGTCCAAGTTAGGATTCAGGGGGGGTGTTAGGATTATTAATCCTACCTTGGTCAAATTCCTATTATATTAATTATTGCCTGACTTAGGAACCTTAAATTAATTAATTGGGTCCACTAGTGCAATTGGGTCCACTTGGCCTAATGGGGCCACATGTACCAGTCACTAGAGTATGGGGAACACTTCTAGAGGTTAACTGCCACTTACTACATGTGCATGCATCAGTTTGGGTGCCTCCTAGACCAATCCCTACATTTTAGGAGCCACTGGGAGTCCTGGCACCAACCTACTTCAGTCAGTTGGTTTTAGCACTAGTTAGTATTAGTTAGCACCCAGTTACATTCAGTTACTTCACAGTCAGTTAGGATATTGCTACTAATGCATGGATAATGCATGCTTGCATGGGGAGGAGCGCTTTTCCTACCTACCACACTAAGTTTCACTAAGTTAACTAGCTGTCAGTGGTTGTTGGAGTTATTGATCATCAAGGAGTTGTCTATTTGGACTCCAATATTGATTGGGAGACCTTGAGTTAGAGATTCAATTAGATACAGTCATATCCACTTGGAGGATTCGAATTCATATCCCATGCATTCGAATTCTACCTATGTAAACTATTGTAACATCCAATATTATTATGATGAATATACTGTAAATTCCTGAGCAATACTTGTCTATTTTCTGTTTGGTTTGTTTTGCTTAGTTTGTATTTTCATTCTCCATTCAATTGCTACAAACATTATCAGAACTCTCTGCTTGAATATCTAAATGGAATTCAAATTCTAATATGCAAGGGGGGGATTTTTCATAAAATTTAATCTCCTAAGGCCGAAAAAGTATAAAACAATCCACAAAATAACTCTCTTAGCTTCCGAAGAAGTAAGGCGCGCCTTTTTTGTACTTAGTCAGGAAGGTCTGAAAAAGGTTAAATTACCACCTACCCAACACTCCTTCAAAAGCAACATATAGCTTGAGTTTTACGAGTGTGAAGGAAGGAAAGATCACTCGGAAAGATCCATTTGATTATCAGAAATGGTACTTACAACAGTAAAATCGATGCTTTGTTCTTTAGGGTTTAACGAGCATGACAAAGACATAAAGTATGCTCGGAATTTTTTTCGTGTTTGGGTCTAGAGCATGAAAAAGAGAAAACTAAGCTCATACCAGGGGTTCGTTTTTCGTAAGTTTAGTCCCTCAAGTTCGGAAAAGTGATAAACCTATACCTGAGAATACTCTTCTCAATTTTGAAGAAAAGAGAGTACTCCTTTTTCGTATTATTCCACAAGGTCCGAAAAAGTGATAAACTACCACCAATGCGGATGCCCATTCACATATTCTTTACGAGCCTGAACATACAAGTTTAATCGGCAGTCAAGTCTATTTTGAGGAGTCAGAACTCGGCCTAAAGAAACTCCATAAGGGTGGGGAGCCTTATAAAAAGGGATATCTTGTAAAAAGAGACAAATAATGAGGCTCAATTTGTCGTGAAAAATAGATAAGAAGGCTCCCACAAACTTATGACAAATGTGGCATGAGTACCAAAAGACGACAAAGTGTTCTAAACTAGGGTAGTCATGGAAAAGAGGCCCTATCCACGGAGGAACAATGATGTAGACGAGCTAAAAATGGTTAAACACCATAGTTTGTGGTCAAAGAAGTAATCCTAGGGTAAAAAACAGATAAGGTATTGATGCAAAAGTAGATGTGAAATATCCAAATCCTACATTATATGATCGGATAATGACTTTTTAAAGACTTCAAACCTATTGCATTGGGGAAAAAGACATGGTATTAGTTCAATTATAAAAATAATTTTCAAACTATAGACTAGAAACCCAAAAGTTTAAAATTTGTCTATATATAGTTCAAAAATAGAATTAAAACATACCATTTGACATTTTTACCCAATTTGGCAATATTTCACCTCTGAGTTGGATTGCTCAACGAGGACAAACCGGTGGATGATTTCAAATTCCACAAGTGTCAAGTTGGTTAGATTTCCCCTCTCCTTCATTCCAACAATTCTAAATTTCATTTTATGCCATTTTTTAATGTTTTGGGCCTGCCCTAGGAAGGTTGCCTAGTACACGTGGGTAGGCGACTAAGACAGTCACATACACACGTTCTACATGCGACCTACTTGAGGGAAACTCGCGTGTGACACATGACATGTCTAAAGGACAGTCGTGCGTACTGCGTGACATAGAAAATTTTATAGTATCGCCAAAGTTGAAAGAATTGGATTGTTTCTAATGATCAATGGTGGTTAATTGGGCAGGCTCAACTTTATTTTGGAGTGGAGGGAACGAGAGCATGAAGACATGGATTGAGATGCTCTCTGCAATTCCCTGAATTTGCAAGCATTATGGCAAAGTGGTTTACTAAATTTCTTCAGTACTTCTCCAATGAGGGCCAATGTCCACTTGCTTGAGCATTTGATCAACTATTGGGATCACGACCTTGGTGCTTTTGATCTTCAAGGTGAGATCTTGGAGATAATTATAGAAGACATGTATTTCATTACAGGGTTGTTTTGCAGGGGTATGTCTGTGAACCTCGAGGGTACTAGTAGGAGTGGTGACCCTATGAGTGTTCAAGATTACAATGACACTTACTGCACACCAAGTAGCCAGAAAAAGGGATCATGCATCCCAATTGTTTATACCGTCAGCTTCCCACTATAGGTAGTGGTAAGTACAATAGTGCAGGTTGTAGGATCCTCTTCATTACATCTCACCACTCGGACCCAAATGAGAGTTGCATTGGAATGCTTACATGGTATTGTCTTTGATTAGTGCTCGGGTATGATCCCGATCATGAGGAAGCAACTCTCTGACTGTAAGAGAGGACACCACAAGAATTTTGGATATTCTAGTATATTGGTAGCATTCTTCTTTGAGAGAGTGCCTGCCATAAGCCCTGCAGTGCCACTTCCATCATTTTCTCCTCACCAGCCTAAACTGACTAGGTGGGGAGAGGTCTTCCTCCATCAAGGTGGTGGAGGATCGGTCGAGGGTGTATATGATAATGACTTTTACGTGTGGTGGGAGCGGCAATTTCCAGCACTCGAGCAGTTTCCTTACTCCAGATTGTATTTACAAGGAGATAATGATATTTTTCTCCCGCCATGGGAAGTATAGGGAGAGATAGGTATTTTTCTTTTTATGTTTTTAAATTTTTATGAATTTTTATCATAAAATTATATACATATGTATAAGAGTTTTTAATCCATTTTAATGTTTTTAAAATGTAGATATTGGAACACCCCAATGGGCACCCCAATATGTATGTATGTCCTGTACCAGGTGGAGACCAGGGTTTACTCAGAGTGCTCAAGGGGAAGCTAGCCAGGCTGACCCAAGGAGTTTCGACTATACGAATTGAGCAGATTCCTGTTATTATGCATGAATTTGTAGTAGGAATTCCACCTATCTGGATATGCCTCTTGAGGAGGGTAGTCAAGGCCATTCTAGTTTATAGGGAGGTTGAAGAGGCTACTGCAGCAGATGATGCTGATGATCAAGCCTAGACCTATGGGAATTTTATGGATTACGATCCAAAATTTTTGTATATTTATACAGTTGTGACTAGATCTTAGGATCAAAACTCGACCTATCTATGGACAGATTTTTACACACACACACACACACACACACACACATATATATATTTCCTGGTTATTTACATGTGTTCCACAGTGTATCTGTTATGTATATTTTACAAAATGTGTGTTAAGTGCCAATCTAGAATGTAGTTTGCATATGCATCAGTTAATGTATTCTCATTTCGTGGAATGTGATTAAATGAAATATAATCGAAATTTCTTTCAAGTAATCTAACCTGCAAAAACTGGCGTAACAAGGTAGGGTTTCGCACCTGATAAGCTCCATTGAGCTGGGAAACCACCAGTTGAGAGTCAAGTCTGACTTCCAAATGGGTGATGCCATGTAACAAGGCATCCCATAAAAATTCAATAACAACCCTGTACTCGGCCACATTATTGGTAACAAGACCTAGGCAAGCGCCTCTAGAGGCGACTAATTGTCCCGAGGGTGAATAGATGACTTATGCGACTAAATCCAGGTTACAATTATGACAACTAGTGCCATTCGCGAAACCTATGAACCACTCAGCTGACATCTGTAACAATCACTAGATGGTATAAGAAACACTAACCAACTAACTATTGTACATAAAAATACATACAATACAAATACAAGAAAAAGCACTAAGCCTAGGCATAGTGCTTCTTCAGGTAGAGCCCATTTCTAGGCTCAGGAAGCTTGTTTCCATCAAAACCAGTTAACTCATATGCCCCTTTTTTCAAGACCTTTGACACAATGTAGGGTCCTAACCACCTAGACTTGAACTTTCCTGCCCCCAGGGGTTCTTTGTCCTGATCCTAGAGCAAGACAAGTTCTCCCTCAGAGAAAATTCTAGGCTTGACCAATTTATCATACTGGTTTTTAACCCTATTCTTATGAGCTTCATTTGCCATTAACGCATCTCTGCATCATTCATTTAGATTTTCCAAATGTAGCAAATGTTCTTCTAATTCAGTTGTGTTAGGGAGTACATGAATGGAAATTTTAAGTGATGGAATTTCACACTCAACTGGAGTGAGTGCTTCCACCCTGCAAACGAGTTGGAAAGGTGAAAACCCTGTGGCAGTATTAACATTAGTCCGGTATTCCAAAAGTGCAGAATATAACATAATGTGCCAATTTGACCGGGTTGCATTAATAGTACGGCTGAGAATGGTCTTTAAGGTCTTATTGACTGCCTCAACTTGACCATTCGATTACGGGTGGAAGGAATATGATTGATCTTGCTTGAACCCTAGCATAGTAGCCAATTCGGTCATGATGCTATTCTAGAAATGACTGCCATGGTTAGTGAAAATATCCTTTGGAATTATGAAGCAAGTAATGATCTGGTTGAACACGAAAAAAAGTTGCAGTTTCATCGTCAGCTTTGAAGCTAGGCATTGCCTCTGCCCACTTGGTGAAGTAATAAACAACGACAATGATATATTTGTGCCCCCTAGCCGAAACTAGGTTTCACATCATGTAATCCACCCCTCACTTAGTGAAGAAGCCCATCGTAATGACGGGAAACAAAGGAGTAGGATGTGACCGCATTTTCCTTGGTGTAGAGCTGACATGGATGATAGCTCTTTACAGCCTCCACACAATCTTTAAAGATAGTGGGCCAGAAATAACCGACACGTGAAATATTTTGGGCCATTGCTAACCCAAATAAATGACCCCAGAATGCTGCGATATGAGAATCATTTAGGACACGCTCGGCCTCCTCGTGGGTGAGGCATCGACGCAAAACAAAGTCTACCCCTCTATGATATAAAGTATCCTGTATGATAAGGTAGTTTTTCGCATGTACGCACAGTTTACGTCGCTCTTCCCTCGAGAAGGATGCGGGACACTTCAAAGTTTGGATATAGATAAGTATATATCCGTACCAAGGATCAAAGGTGGAAATCAAAAAAATGTACTCATCTCAGAATGAGTCTTCTTCAACCATTACATTCTCTTCCGTTGAAATTCTGCAATAAGCTCTGCAAAAACTAAGGACTATTTAGATTTGGCAAAATGAAAATCCAAGTCAAACTCTTGGAGAATGACTATCCATTTATTGAATTTTCCCCCGATTATGCATCGGGACAAAACATACTGAAAGGGATTAACATCTACCACTACTATAGTGGTCCTTAGTAGAATGTAGTGATGTAACCTTTGCACATCATAAACAACTACTAAAGCCAACTTCTCAACATGGGAGTATCAAAGTTTAGGACCAACCAATGCGTGACTAAGATAATAGACAACATGCTCTTGGAGCTTGTCATCTTCCTGGACCAATACTACCCCAATGGTCGACTCCGATGCAGCCAGATACAATATAAAATCTCGAGAGTAATATGGTGGGCGTAACAAAGGGGCCGACAACAAAGCTTTCTTAAATGTCTCAAAATCGAGTTGTGTGGTTTTATCCCATACAAATGGAGTGTCTTGTTTCAATAGGGGAATGAAATGCTTAGTGATCTTATCATAATTAACGATAAAATGTCGAAGGAAATTAGATGTTCCTTGCAGGCTTTGAATCTTCCTAATAGAACGAGGAGGAGGCAGATTTACAATGGCCTCTACTTTCAAAGGATCCAATTGAATACCTTTGTTTGATACTATGAACCCGAGTAGCCATCCCGAATCAACGCGGAAAACACACTTGTGGGGATTCAATCATATTTTGTAATGTCTACATCATTCAAAAATTAAGCGAAGGTGATCTAGATGATCAATCCTCTGTGGAGAATGAGTAGGTGGATCATATAGGTACGGCTCGACAATGTTCTTAATGTCATGGAAGGAAAAATTCATTGCTCTCTGAAAGGTAGCCCCTACTTCTTTCAATCCAAAGGGAATTTTTTTGTACGAGAAGGTACCCCCTAGAAAAATAAAAGTCATTTTGTGTTGGTCTTCCACCTTGATTTGGATTTGATTATATCCAGAAAAACCATCCATAAACGAAAAAAATTCACTACCCGCACAAGCATCAATGATTTGATCTATAAAAGGTGTGGGGTAATTTTATTTGGGACATGCCTTGTTCAAGTCATGAAAGTCTGTGCATACATGTATCATCCCTTGCTTCTTATCAACGGGAACAGGATTGGATACCCACTCCATCAAAGAAATCGGGTAGATGAACCTAGCTTTCATTAATTTTTCCACTTCAGCCTTAATGACTTCCTCTTTGCATGGGTTAACAGGTCTAAGCTTTTGTCAAATTAGTTTAGCGTTGGGATAGGTTCGTATTTCATGTTCAACAATGGATGGATCAATTCTTGGCATCTCCTCATATGACCAGGAAAACACGTCACAAAACTCCTTAAATAAGGTAGTATAGATAGCAATCTCCTCTGGAGAGCAGTTTGCACCGATATGTACATTTTCAATGACGTTGAGGTTCATAAAGATGTTGATAGGAATGGTAGCAGAAATATTTTCCATATTCCCCTCAGCAAAAATTCCCTCCCTTGGTAAGGGATTAATTGGTAGATCAACATCATCTTCGAGTCTCACGTGGAACTCCTGGTTTTCAATTCTACTAAGCTCTGGAAGAAAGTAGGATCTATGGTGAATATCTTCACAGGTCTTATCTCTCCCACTCATGGCTTCCAAAATGGCTTCATCTGAAGGTAAAACCATGTCTAAGAAGTCATCTGATTATAAAGAGTTCTCTGCCCAAGCAGGAAGGTAAGATTCTTCTGAATCCTCTAAGACTGTAGAAGGAGTCGAGATAGGATTAGCAGTGGTGTTAACGATAGCTTGGTAAGCCACTTACACTACTGATAAGGGCACCTGAGGTTCATGATAGGTAGGAAGGACCCAAGGATTAGTTCTATCGACAACCATCACGATAGACTTACCCACACTCATAGGACCTAGATAATTTATCGGGGTTGGGATATCAAATGTGCCCTTTAACAATGAATACATTCCATCCCCCAATCTTTCCATAGCCAGTTTAACCTGATCAACAAAAGGTATAGTGGACTCATTCATTTCCAAATGGCCCCTTTGAGAAAAATTGAGTTGGTCCATAGTAACCAACTTTCCTTCATGTGGAAAAACCACCACTCGAAGAACAACTAAGGCAATCGCGCACATAGTGTAAGTCCATTTCTCCTTAGAAGAAAGTTATAGTCCAATGGAGCATCTATCACCTCCACTTCAACATACACTGATTTCCTTTCTAACTTAATCTCAAAAGCTGGTAGGATACCATGCGGGCAGAAAGACCTCCCGTCGAAAGCAGTAAGCAAGGTGTTTGATGGAACTAGTTCTGGGGAACCTAAAGCCTTCTAGCAAGAAAGAGATATAACACATATGGAAGCACCCTCATCAACAATTGTACGTCCAATGGTCTTACCACTATGAACGACATCTACTAACAAAGCCACATGATATGATAGGAACATCTTAACATCTGACAAATTGAACTTTGCCATCAAACTTGAGGAATCCATACTACCGAAAGCTACTAAAAGGGCATCCCGTTGAGTGGGAAAACACTGAAGAAATTCCAATGTGGACATCGCACAAGGAGTTTGGGCCAAATATTCCACCATAGAGTAGTTATAAGCAACCCTAGAGTTTGGATTGTGAAATGCCATTTTAAAGACGCCTTTCGGTATTTTAGGCATTGGATCAACAAGTTTCTCAATCGTGAGAGGGTTAGAGGTTTCACAAATAGACTTGCCCCTCTCTTGAGCCTTCGTCTCATAGTTTTTGTTTCTTGTCTGGAGCAAGGTACTAGATCGTACCATGTTGATATAATTTTTTTCAGAAGGGGCACCAGGAGTGCCCCTAGCTACATTAGAAACAGAAGTTGCATTTTGTCCTTGGGGAAATGGATCCTTCAAGACGGTCGATTGTTGGTTCTTAAGCAACTTCTGATATTGGTTAATGAGAGGGAATTGATGAGTTAAGTGATCTCCCTGGCACAAATTATAGGGAAATTTCACCTTATTCTTATCCTTCTTTCCCTCATCAGCATTGTTCGTGGGTTTAGGCTTGTTTTGATTTCCATCGCCTTTCTTCCCCTCTCTTCTTTTTTCCATTGGGATGTTGATTTCCCTTTTGGGAGGATTGTGGAAAAAAATTTGCATTTTTGGGTGAGGGGATACCTTTGCTACCTCTATTGTAGAATGCTTGACAGACAACTCATGGATTTGCTTGGTCAGTGACTCTGCAGTGGGAGAATTAACTGAATCAACCACACCATCAGCATGGGGTACATGCTTTGGTTTCTCAACACTATGGGTAGACCGTAGTGCCTCAGGTATGATTTCATATAATATCCAAGAATGATCATATATCAAATCCATCTACTGGGCCCTGAGGATGGCCTATTCTTCAATGGTCACCCCCAAAGTGGATACATCCTTATATATATAAGGAAATAAATATTTAAGGAACCACTCTAATAAGAACTCGGGGGGGATGGCGGCCTTAATAAGCCTCTTTAGTCTTCACCACTCTTGGATATGATCCAATATGTGCATGGATTTGTCTTTTCGAAAGGTAGACAATAGGTCTGTGTCGGCATCATACCGGATAGGAAGCTGGAAGTGGTTCAGGAACACATTTGCTAAATCCCAAAAATTGTCATACGTAGCAGAGGGAAATTCAATATACCACTTTGTTGCAACACTAGTCAAGGTTCTTTGGAACAACCTCAACCAAGCGGTGTCATCGTTTAATGAGTTGGAAGAGCACCATAAGTGAAAAGTGGTGATATGGGAACTTGAATCTTGACCAGTTTTCCCTCAAACTTGGGAATGTCCAAGGGTAACTTGCTTGGAACAAGTGGCCATGTGGCACTATGCTTCGCCAGGTCATTCATCAACTTAGACAAATTTAGAAAGTTTGAAGTTGTCAGGAATGGAAGTTTAGGCCTAACCTGAGCCTAAAAAGAATGATTTTGGAAAGTAAAAGGACCTTCCCCCTGGTTCCCAAATGTAAAAGTGGGTTTTCCCCCGGCTGCCAGTTGTGAAGTAGTTGGACTACTTTGAAACAGATTCCACCCATAAGCCAGTGGATTATTTGTGTGTGGTGCAGTATAAGTGGTTTGAGCCCATCCAGATGAAACTGGAGTCTGAAAGAGAGGAGCGGGTATCCCTCCACCAAAAAGCAAAAAGGGAGATCTCGTAAATGGATTTGAAACCAAGGTATGGAAACCTTGGCCAAAAGTATTCGTGTTTCCAAACTGCATCCCCACATATGCAGGTGTAGGACCTACATAAGGAGTAGATGGGGGAATGTGTCCCCCATTCCACAAAATCTCTGGAAAAATGAGGAGGATCCACTAGGACCACTATGATCAGTATGCATGAAAGAGGCAGAAGCAAAAGGAGCACTGGGAATCCCAGTGAACACCCCACTAGAAGGATCTACTACATGGGAAGAAGTTGGTGGTTGGACCACTTGACTACTTGGTGATAAAGGTGCAGTAGATGCACTTGTTCTAGGACTACCAACCGGGGGAGGTGGCACTCCACCAGCCAAAATGGTTGTAGTGGGGGTAGAAATACCCTCTCCATAGTTATCCATAACTTTGCTCACGAGAAAACTAATCACGGTTGAAGTAAAAGGAAGAACTTGGACGATCACAGGATTGTTTAAGTTAGTAAGACGTGGGTTAAAGTTCCTTGAAAATTCGTCAACTTGCAAGTCTTAAATCTCTACTACGGTTGTATCAACCTGATTAGTCCTAATTTTCAGTTCACCTGGAACTTCTCTTACTCCTACCGGTTTAAAAGAACTGACAGCAACTAATCTCCGCCTTTGAGGGGGTGGTGGAGGATCCACTGTAATAGCTGGAGGAATTTTTTGCAACCTTATTTACCTTCTGATAGGTTGGTCCTCCATAGATAAAAATTGACTCTTCAAACACCCAGCGGCTGACTAAATACAAACATACCACACAACACTCACTAAAAATTTCCTAAAGTCAAACAGATAAACAAGTATAAGATATGCAGTTTGAAAGAAAGCTAATAGATGGTTACTTTGCGTCGCTATAGATGTTCTTAGGCATAAGTAGAGGAATCACCCAACCTCCCTCCCACACCTTCTACCGGGGTTACCTTCCAAGCCTGTCTAAGGTAGTCTAGAAATAACCTTCCGGTATACCTATGTATGATCCCTAATGTCAAAGAGACTAAAGGATATTGCAACTACACTGAGAGTCTGGGGGAACAATCTCAAGCCTAATTCATACGCATGGGCAGGGTAGCAAAGCATGAAACCCTATCAACACTGGCATCGCATGGGGCCCAAGAGGTGGTATTGACAGAAGTCCCCAGATGTGAAAAAATCATGATCTACACTTGAACAAGGAATTAGAGGGTTATCTCCTCAGTCCAGGTCCTCACGCGGCCTCATGCTTAACTCCTGTGTGAGAGGAGCTTCCTAGATACACTCAATACAGAGGAGGATTTACCTAGTTATTGGCCAACTACGTTTGAAATCAAAAACTTGTGGATAGTTAAACTCCCTAGTCCACAAGTCTAGCCTAATCTAGTTGGTGTATGAACCTAAAAAAGAGAAACTTAGTAGTAATTTTTAATTATGTAGTTCTTTTTAATAAGTTGTTTTTAGTCAGAGGCAATGGTTTGAAACTTGTATGGTGTTATAGACTCGATAAAAGAAAGAAAAAATGATGTTCTAGCTAGAAATTCAAAGCAAGATGCAACTACCTGCAAGCCAACTTTTCTTTTCTTTTCTTGTAAGTAAAAGCTAATGAATTTAAAACTAAGCATGAGAAACTACAAGAATATTTTTAAGAATTTTTGAACTTTTCTTCGAAAAATAGTGAAAAGAAATAATGAATGTAACCTAATGCAAAAGTACAAAATAGTTTTGTCTTTTCTTTTCAAACAACTTCAAAAATTACTATGCAAATGAATGCAAACTTGAGCAAATTTGACTAATCTAAGCATACAACAGTGAAATGAGGCAAAAATATCACAAAGTAGCCCATTTCAACCAAAAGGAAGAAACTGGAACAAACCTTGACTTGGAGGAACTATCAAACTTGAAATCTCACTAGATCCACAAAAAGGAGAGTGATAGACTCAAACTACAGGAAGTAGTACAAAGCATAAAAGTATTCAAAGGAATTGATCACTGACCTAGAACACGAGCACTCAAACCTACAAACCAAACAGGAGGACAACCTACACTCATCGATGAAATAAAACCAAACACAAAATCTCAAGGACTTGAAGAAATTAAGTGAATGATGTGACATACAGACCTCAGACTCATAGAGTCATGTCATAAACAAAACCCTCACAAGCAATCAAAAGGCCAAAAATAGGGACAAGGAAACCCTAATGAACCCAAAGAATGTTACAGGAAACACATGACTATCTATATAGACAACCCACGTATGACACACGACTGTCCAGAAGGAAACCAACGTGTACACAGTGAAACACGCGACTATGTATGCAGACAACCCACGTGTGCTGCTGAATTTTTCTTGAAGAAAAAATACTAGCAACAAGGTCCTGAACATGCTAAACTATAAATCAAAGGTAAAAAATAGATAAATCACACCCAGAATAAAAAAGAAGCAAAGGCTGGTAAGGGAACCTAAAGAAAGGACCCACAGTAAGCTAGAATCCCCAGCGGAGTCACCAGTTCTTTTGTTCAGGACAATGCACCCTTGTAACCTAGGGTCTTTGGGGTTACCAACTTACTAAGACATTTGCATACAATCAACTTATGTAGAAATTGAAATAGGAATAGGAAGGAAACTTAGCATACCTAGTTTATGATAGTTGACCCAAGATTTGTCTTCTCCTCTTTCAGTCTCTTCCAAAGCTTCCAGGGCTTCTCCAATTCACCTGCAAAGAACAAATTCTTCCAGCAATATCTTGTATATATATCAATGGTTAATGAGATGCATATTCATAATAAAATAAATTAAAATAATTCATTATCCATCAAGGATGATTTTAAGGAACCATACTTATTTAAAAGTGTATAAATGTTGGCGAATATTACCAATTCTTAAAATGACAACTATAAAATGATTGGCGATATTTTTCAAAAAATATTTTAATTTCCAAGGATTTTATATTGTTTATATAATAATTTGGCTATTTTTAGGGTGAAAAAATTTTACCCCATCAAAATTGGGCAAAATAGGGCTTCAAAAAATGAAAAATGGCGAATCTTTTTTGGGAGAAAAACATGGAAAAATAGCCCATTGGGCTAAAATTCGCCCCTAAAATTATCCCTGTTATCCATCATATACAAGAATGCAACAAAGAAAATATTGGAAGAAGAACTTTCTTTATTAATAAACAGAGAATGGTGAGATTATAACCCAGCTTCTGAAACAAGGACTCCTCTGCAAACTGAGGACATTGAGTTCTGTTTCTCCAAGATGTCTGAAGGCATACCACCAGCATAACTTATCTCTTATAAGAATGATTGCTTATCCCCATCCCATGCCATCTATTTATACATGAAAAATAGAGATGTTTCAAAGGTTAGGATCGTTGAGACAATTGAAATAGTTATGATTAGGGACTCAACTGATCTCGACTAATCGTGATTTATATTTTTTAACCTTAAATTAAGGTACACGCAAGTATTAATATAGGAAAGACACGTGTGACACATGAGTATTAATATAGGAAAGGCACGTGTGACATGCGCCTTTCTTTAAGGCAACTCACGTGTTCAATGTACACACGGGTTGCAATGCAAATACTTGTGTGTGCAACCCTAATCTCCAAATAAAAATATATTGAGCTGGTCAAGAGATTATTTATCAATATTCATGCACATCTATAGTGTTTTGGCTACTTCAATCCTATTTGTCCTTTTGTGTCCCGACATTTTGGATGTCAGTACTCAGACGGAGAAGTGCCATTTTGGTTGATAATAGGGGTTTGGATCCTTGTAAGGAAAAGGACAAGAATAACAAGGAGAAGAAAAAATGCACCTACTTCCACACAAGATGGCATCTAGAGAGTGACACATGAAGAATACCATAGAGATGATGGCACAACTATTGGATAAGAACAACATCCTAGTTCATGAGGGCGCAAGGAAGAAAGATGGAGGTTGAATCTCAAACAACAAAGAGAGGTGACATGCTTTGGTTTTTGTTTCTTTAAACTCTCCATCCTTCATCATTGATCCAGGAGCATCAGGAACATGGCCTCTATCAAATATTTCTTCACATCTATGTATTCAGACATTGGCCCAACTGTTCGAATGGGTATTTCAATAATGTATTGTTTGTAACAGACTTGTAAGTGAACCTACTGTCAGTGTACCAAATGACACACACCTGTGAAGCCAAGAGAGTAACATTTACTCCATACACCGTGGAGATAGATGAAATCTCTACCAACAAGGTGGTGGCATTGGGGTTTTTTGATCATCAAGTTAGGATGTACAAATTCTCCCATTTTCTTCCCTACTCCAGAGGGAATGTGCTCCTAACTCATTCCAATGATTCAAGCAAGTTGTGGAATGAAAGGTTCAACCATCTAAACTACATATATCTCCAAGCATTTAGTAAATAAGGCATGGTGGAAGGGCTTCCTTCTATAAATATCTCCAATGGCCCATCCATTGCTTATGTGATTGGTAAGCATCCAGAGCGCAACTATGAGAAACGGAAAGAAAGGAGAGCTAATCAAGTGCTTGGATTGGTGCATTCATATCTTATTGGACCTCTCCCTACACCTTCATATGGAGGATCAATTTATGTGTTGACCTTCATATATGATTTCTCAAGGTTTTGATGGGTTTACTTTCTCAAACTCAAATCTGAAATCTTAGAGACTCTCAAGGTTTGGAAATCCCTTGTTGAGAATAAGTGTGGGAACAAGATCAAATTCCTTAGGACTGATAATGGGAAGGAGTATGTGAACAATAGTTTTCAGTAGCTCAGTGATTAACGTTGCATCCAAATGCAGCATTCGATCCCCTACACACCACAACAAAATGGTGTGGCAGAGCACAAGTACAGGGCTCTCAAGGATATGTCTACTTGTATGATTGAAGCAAAGGATTTGAGTCCTAAGCTATGGTTTAAATCAATCAATTGTGTTTCATACATCAAAAAAATATCTCCTCACAAATCAGTGGATGGGAAAACACCATATGTAGCTTCGTTTGGTCACAAGACAAATATTTCACATTTCAGGATTTTTTGCTCAAGCGCTTGGGATAGGATTCCATCAGAAAATAATTAAAAGGCCTTGAAACCTCAAAGAAATGATTGCATCATGGTTGGGCATGCTGAAGATACAGAGGGATACAAGCTCTTTGATTCCTCCACTAAAAAATACCTTCATTGAAAGGAATGTGCAATTTGAAGAAGAACTCATGCCAGAGCTCGAGCTAGTAGCGGAGGAATGCTCACACTATCCAAACCAAGATGATGTAAGTGATGAATTTTTCTATGATATTTATGATTCTGATATTGATGAATATTATTAATAGGATCATGGCTCATCCATTTGTCCCAAATGGGCTGAGAAAACCATTGAAGCAGTTGGGGATTTAGCTGGAAATCCACTAGATCCTAGGAAGACTAGATCACAACTTCACACTACTTCTTTTGAAAGTGAAGTTTTTATTGCTGAGAAATTATTCATGATGGTTGGATATGACACTCAATCATACTAGGAAGCATCAATTTATCCAATATGGAAAACATCCATGCAATAAGAGTTCAACTCTCTACAGGAAAATGAGACTTGGGAATTGGTTCCCTTGCCCCCCAAGATGAAGCTAGTGCAATGCAAATGGGTCTATAGGACCAAAGTTGTCGTTGATGGGTATGATATAAAGTATAAGGCCAGTTTGGTTTCCAAAGGCTTCCCTTAAGTCCAAGGAGTGGATTATATAGAGACATTTTCACCGGCTGCAAAGACAGACTCTATCAGGCTAGTTTTAGCCATTGTTGCCTCCAAGCACTGGGAGGTTCACCACATGGATGTAAAAAGTGAATTTATTCATGCTGAGATACATGAGGATATATGTATGCAACAAACTGAAGGTTTCGAAAAGGACCCTTCTCTTTTATGCAGGTTAAAGAAGTCTCTCTATGGCCTCAAGCAAGCCCCAAGGGCTTAGAATGCCAGATGGAAAAATTTCTTCTATCACTTGGCTTTCAAAGATGAAAATATGATCCTAATATTTATTTGAAGAATGTTGGTGATGTATTGCAGGTCATTGTACTATATGTTTATGATATTTTTATTACAGATAGATGCACCAAATAAATTGGGTTGGCCTCATTGCACTGTGAGTTTTCAATGACTGATCTTGGATTGTTGAAGCAATTTCTTGGTCTGGAAATTGAGAATTCTGAAAGAGGAATCAAGGTCAGACAAAAAAAGTGTTCTTCATACCTATTATTGAAGTTTAATATGGATGAATGTAATGCCTCCAAGTTCACATTCCTTTCTGGTATCAAACTAGGTGAAGTTGGTGACTTTCCATTGGTGGACAACTCATTGTATAGATAGCTAGTGGAGAGTTTGTTGTATCTTACTCATTCTAGACCTGATTTATCATATTATATAGGTGTTGTAGCAAGATATATGCAGCAGCCTCATGAGATCCATTAGAAGGCATCCAAGAGGATCCCAAGTGCAAGGAACCAGACACTTCGAGGTGCACTATGCTGCTAGTTCTCCACTAGAACTAGTTGGATTTACTGATTCTGATTGGGCTGGCGATCCCATTGACATAAAATCCACTTCAGGTTATGTATTCATTCTAGAACAAGGTCCCATATGTTTTTTAAGCAAGAAACAACACACCATCTCCCTTTCTTTAGTTAAGGCTGAGTACAAAGGAGCAGTGAACACAGCTACACAATGTGTGTGGTTGCAAGGTATTCTTCAGGAACTTGGAGTTGCATTTGATTTTCCCACAATAATTTGGTGTGACAATCAAAGAAATCAATATTTCCATAGATCTAGTGTAGAGACAGAGGACCAAACACATTGAGATACACATGGACTACATCTAGAGCTTGGTGCATGATTAGCTGATAGCCTTTCAGTATTTCCCATCGTAGAGCAAATTGCTGACATTTTCACCAAGTGATTCACAGAGAATACCTTCACCTATATGAGGTCCATTCTTGGAGTGGTTGATGCATGGTGATGGCTAGCATTCACTTTCATATTTTTGGCTCCATGTCCATTTTTGAGGGGAGGTTTTGTTCCCATGTGGTTTTCCTCCTTACCTTGTTTCTATGGACAAATAAAATTTTCTATTGTATGAGATGACTTGAGCCTTTGTTGACAAGCCCTCCATGATATTTTGGTTAATAAGTACTAAATAAGGATTAAGCGGGGGTGTTAGAGTAATAATCCATCATAGTACCAAAGTCATAGACCTTAGACTCATTCATTTTCTTCTATGCAGTGTTTTCTATTGTTTAGGCTTAGGGAAATTGGAAATTATGATAGTTGAGGTGCTCTTGGTTGATCATTTTGCATAGTTTAGGAACTCTATATTGATCATTCTAATAACCAAGTCACCCACATTGATGATAGTAATCCAGCATGCACTCCCCTTCCCCAATTTCATTGATTTGGTCCAACTTGAGGCGCTAATGCTTGGTTTAGATGGTTTTTGGACTCTCTTGGGAATTTATTGCTCTCCTAGAGCCACTCCCACTCATGCATGTGATCACCCACGTCTTTCATACCTTCATTTATGTTCCATCATGCCTTTCCCACGTTCACACAAGGATTCGTGATCGTTTAGGATGATTAGGAGGCTCATTGGTCTACCTAGGGGGGTTTGAGGGTCAAATCTTCGGTCGACACTTGTATGCACTCACGTGGCCTCCAAGGCCTCATGATTTTTTCCCTATTGTACTATATATCAATTCTAGACATAGTTACATGTTGGAGAATCATAATAATATATTTTATTGACTTCATGTATGTATGTAATTTTCAGTCTTTCAGCTATTTTGTGCATGTTTTGTAAACTATAGCAAATTGTGGGAGTTTATTTGGATCCTATATCCAACTTTGATTCAATTCTCATAGTTTAAATATTTTATTATATATCCAAATATGTGCCTCTTCATCGAACAGTCATGTATTTTCATTGTGACCCTTCACAAATCAACAAATCATAAAATAACCTCTTCATTACAAAAACTGTGAATTAACAATGCGATAATGCATCACTCTGACTCTGAAATCCCAACTCTAACATACTTATTTTGACTTGAAACCACACTTAATATTTTTAAATTTGTCATTGATCCCGACTCTGACTTGTCGAATCTGCCATTCGGGCTCCTACTTTTCCAAGTCCGATGTCGGGAGTCGGAACCTCCCTTTTTTTTACTTCTAACTCCGACTTTCTAAATTTTTGATTATTTGTATTTCAGATTTAGAAACTCCAAAAACTTAGCATTGGTTTTCGAATTTTCGACTTTCCAATTTTCCAACTTTCCATCTTTTCGACTTTCCAAATTTTGGAATTAAAAACTCAAAAAACTTAGCATTGAAAACTATCTCTTCCAACTATGACTTTTTGACTTTTCAACTTTCCAGATTTTTTACTTTCCAACTTTTGCAATCGAAAACTCCAAAATCTTAATTTCGTGACATGCCACTTCTGACTCCACCTTTCCTACTTTATGACTTTCAAATTTTGAAGTCGAAACCTCCAAAATCTTAACATTCGAACCTTAGACTCCGACTCAGACTTTTCAACTTTCGGAGTTGGAAACTACGAAAATTTTAGGTTTATAACATAATGGTTTTGATTCCTCTTCATCGACTCCGATTGTGATATTTTGTTAAGGATTTTTAACATTTTGGTTCAACCTTTTTGGAATTTTCCATCTTTTCCTATTTCATCAATGTTTCCTTATGATCTTATGTTGACAAAAATGCCAATTTAATTAACACCTTCGACCATATTTTGCACCATTGTTGGACACCTCAATGGTGGAAGAACAATTGACACCTACAGAGCTTAATACCAACTACATGGAACAAGAAGCCATTCATCATATCATGGACATAGAGGTTAATGGCACCCACCAATAGAAGATACAACTATATTGTGTTTTCAAAGCAGGGTTGATCCTCCACCAAGGCAAGTGGATCGGCAAGAGTCAAGTTCAACAAAAGTTTCCCCATTTGATGTGGGAAATCAATGAAATGGAAACCATTGCTTCATAATATTAAATGATTCATCCTGATGGGTATAGATTCCCACCCACCTATTCCACTAGCTCAAATAAGTTTTTCATTTTGGCAATTTTCTTGTAATTTTCTACAATTTTTGGGTCCCAAACTTCTACATTCGTTTTGAGTTCCTAAAAGACATTTTTTTGGACATTATATTGGGAAAAGTTGTTGCTAATGACATGCATTGACTCGATTCAAAATCTGTAAATATCGTATATACCTTTCCAACGAGCTATCGAGCACCCCAAATGAAGATCGTATGCAAAAGTTATGACCCCGAGAAGTTGATTTTTTGACTAACGACCTTGGGGCCACAAAATTTGTGATGATTCATATCCTAGGGTTAGGTTTAGGGTTTTATGCCTCTACAAGGATTTATGATAAAAGGCCCTTTTTCCTCCTTTTTTATTCATCTTGTCACAAGTGAGCATAGTCATCGCATCTCTTCTCAGAAATACAACTACCATCATTCTAGCTACTTTTGTTACTGCTAGCATTGTATTTTTAGCAGAATTTATTACACTTGAGGCTGCTTGCATTGTACACTGATACCATGGTTCACCTTTACTACTTGCATTCCTTGGGCTATTAATAGTCTAATAGAATGAGGGACAAACAAAGGATTTTTTCTGTAGATTGTTTTTTTGTGTTCATAGACTCTTTTGTAGACAAATAAAGTTGTCAGTGTTTTTTATCAGACCAAGATATACATCATTGTTTTGGTGCTTTGGAAAGGAAAATTTAGTGTGTAATGATTTAGCTTCCCATTTGATTTCATTTATTTTACTCTAACAAGGATGAGGAAAATATTTGTCATGACACACTAGGCCTTAGTTGGTTTTGTAAAATGCTACTTGCAATAGTCTAGGAGAATTTTGCTAGGAAATCGTCTTCAATCCTGGGTATAAAATTGTATGCCATATGCCAAAGAAGTGTTTAAACTATGCATTGAGAATATGTGATGAGAGTCAACATTTTTTTTGTTTTTTTTATGTCAATGTTGATAGAACATATAGAAAGATTCAAAAGGTCTAGAAGGAACAAATAGCATGATACAACTATATTTTTGTCGTTTATAAAGAGGAATAAAACACTAGACAATTAAAATCAAAGGCAATAGATACTTAGTAGTGTTCATGGTCATCCATGGAAATTGATAGGGAAATGAGAAAAAGTGAGAACTAACAAAATTCATTTAGTGATGAAAGGGAAGGGATGTTTAGCATGATGATAATAGAACCCATAATAGCAAAATTGCTAGTGCTGAAGAAAATTTGACATTAAATTGAAGGTGAAAATGTATTGAATGCAACCTATATTGGAATTAGACAACTTGACGAGTGTGTTTAAAATGAACTATTTTCATAATAAATAAATGAATTTACATATACAACATTTCCTCGTTTCTCACCAAGACCTTTGCACTTTCACTAAATGAACATATAAATACAAATGGCCATTGTGATTTCCATACTAATTAAAATTACTTTAGTTTTTGGAGATACAAGTTTCACATATAACATTTTTTACTCAACAAACCTGTGCACTTTCACTAAATGAGTAGATAAACAAAAATGGACGGCTCATGGGATCCATATTGATTACATTTACAAGGGCTCTCCTCCAGTGGTAGAAGCCAATAATATTATAAAAAATCATTTGAAAAGTTCTAGTGAATCTCTTTCCATAGTTCAAAAAAACTTCACCCAAAAAAAAAATTTAAAGTCAAAGAAAAAATATTACCTAGAAAAGCCAAAGTAAATGGTGAAGAAAACATAGAGGAGGGGGTTCTGCCCCTACAACCAATTCTTAGTATCCTCAATTCAAACACTCTTTATTCTTGTTTTTGTACATAGTTGGGAGTATGTACAATTAGCTACCTTCCAGTTTTCTTGTCTTATCATATATTGGAAATTTCTAGAAATTAGTCGATAGTAGAACTAGATGGGGACATATTGTTTTAGTAGAATTTATTGCACTTGTGGCTGCTAGTACTGTACATATATACCATGCTTCACCTTTACTATATGAATTGCCTGGGATATTAACAATCTCGTATAACAAGGAAACAATGAAAGGAGCTTCTTCACACTTTGTTTTTTGGTGTTTATAGAGGTTTTGTCATACTAATAAAGGTGAAGTTACCTTTTATGGGTCCAAGATAGACATCATTGTTTTAATGTTTTGAAAATGAAACTGTAGTGTGTAATAATTCCACTTCATTTTTCAACTTCCCATTTGGTTTGATTTGTATTGCTTTAATGAGGACGAGGAAAATACTTGTCATGATATATTGGGACATAGTTAGTTCTATAAAATGCTACTTGCAATACTCCAAGGGAATTAAGCAAGGAATTCCCCCCCTTGGTTTAGTCTTGGATAGGAGATTGTATTTCCTTATGCTAAAGAAGTATTTAGACTATGCATTAAGAATCTGTGATGAGATTCATCAAGCTACTTTTTTATATTGATGTTGATACAACAAATAGAATGATAGAGAAGGAGGTGGAGAAGGAACACATAGCATGGAACAACTGTATTTTAGTTGTTGGTAAATATGAAGCAAGCATTGGACATAATTGGAAGAAAAGGTAATAGATCCTCAACGATGTTCATTATCAACGATTTTCAATTTGTTATAAGACATGATGTAGCTTTGAAATGATGCCCCCTTTACTACTATTATGATTGTTGAGAATGGCTTGTTGTCGTTATGTGCTTGAAATGGGTGATCCACCCTTCTTGTGAATCCATACCAAGAAAACATCAAGGAGTCCATCCAACCTATTCCTAACTAGAGCGAACAAAAAACTTCCCCTTCTCTATAATTTCCAATCTAATAAAACATTGTTGCAACCTTGGGTAACATTATTGCTTGTTGATTTAAATTGTTTATGCTTCAAATTTCTAAGTTTTGAATTTAATTTTAATAACTAGGATTTCAAATCTCCTTGACCGATTTTCTATTGCAACAATAAACTCTCTAGAATTTTATTTTTGAGAGTAATCAGACTATGATATTCGATGAAGTACCCTCTTAATCAACTCTATATCATGCTTTAGTGCAAGGATAAAATCTATGACAATAATCAATAATGTTCATCACTATAGTTTGTTTTTAAATATAGGGACTTCACCATTCATATAGTTTGAACCAGTATAAATAAATGACTCTTTGTATGATATGATTTTGTACCCAACTAGAGGCCATCTTTTATCAACACTTGGTGAGAATGCTTGATGTCTGATCCTCCACTACCTTCATTTATTGTAAAAAAATTAGGCATTGAAAATATTTTTTTATTATTCTAATGCCTGTCATTGTTGGAGGCATGAGTCGGCCTTTCTACATTTCACGTCACCTTTAAATGCAATATGGAACTTATATTATGATGAACTCGAAAAGTGGACAAGCACTTGCTTGGCCTTAAACATTTATCTCATTATTGCAAACTATAGGATCGAAGTGTGAATGGAATTATCACCTAGTATTACAAAGGTCTAATATAGGTGTTAACAAAAACCCTCTCTATTTATTTAAAGGGCGATAGCTCAATGGAAGAGCACCTACCTTATGAGCAGGATGTTGGTGGTTCGATTCCTCCATGCCCTACCCAAATTAACATGATATTGTACTTTGTTTTTAGGAAGATGATATTTAGGTTAATTTATTATAGTGGCAAGCCATTGACTTTATACATTGTTTATATATTGTATTGAGGGAGAAAAAAGTCTTATTCTTGGGAGAGAAAAATATTTGGGATAGATTTAATTTTATAGTGTCTCTAGAGAGATGGTTTTTGGTATCTAGAGTTTGACAAACAAGTTTTAAAATTTATAAATCTTAAATTCCAAATGCTCCACCATATTTAACTTAAGTAGGATTGGTGTAACCTATGTCATTAACATGTCACAATGTTCACATAATGGTTGGTATGATCATGATGCCAAGCCTATGAGCATCACTTCCTCCTCTTTGACGTGGGTATAATTATAACAACAATAGTAAAAAAGTGGTGACTTCTATTAGCAATTCCAACCGCATTTGGAACAATCATCTTTCTTCTAATGATGTCCGTAATAGTTCATTAATGAGGGTAAGGTGAATTATGTAATTGGAAAAAATAATGATTGTATAGGAAGATGAGAACAACTTGTATTGTCTTTTCTTATCAACACGTGCAATTAGTACTAATTCATAATATTCCACTTATGATTATATGTGATCTATTTTTTTTTAATTTTATTATGTTTCAAAAAAAAATAGGCCTCTTTGTTCTATTTGGTTGGATGCATAGATTCCAACCTTAGGTGATGCAAAGTTGATCCAACTCACCTCTCTGCTTGGCAGTTTTCCCTTTAAAAATTGTCTATATTTGCAGAACAATATATGGTGAATCGTTGCTTAGCTTCTATTATTTTCTTGGCCATATTCTCTTCAAAACGCCCCTATATATATGTGGATCAAACTTTCATTAAAGCCAACCTAACCATGATATAACTTAGATATTCCAATAGGAGTTTTCCACACTCAAAGCTCAAAATTGAGACAAAAAGGAAAGCACAAAGTTATATAGTTTCTTTTTCATTATTCTTAAACTACTTTAATTGTTTAAATTCATCAATTTTAGATAATAAATGATAGTTTTTAAAATCACTCTGAGAAACCTTTCTTATAATTGTAGAAATAAAAAATCCATGAATTTATATCAAAGAGTAAAACATCATTGAGCAACCCTTAAAATTAACTAGAAAAGTAATTCAAACTATGTGTATGCCAAAGTTCTACGAAAATTTTGCATGTTACTTCAGTTTTTGGATCCATAGTAGTTCTTTTTAATTTCCTTGTTAAAAAAAATGTGAAACTCTACTTAGAGTCATTAGGTGTATCAAGACTATTGTATTTGATATATTTAACTTTAACAAGTCCTTTCCATTTCATTCACAGTTAATGGATTTTGCAACAAAAGTATGGACATTACAACCTACAATTCATTCGATAGTAGAAGTTAAGTTTTCTAGATTTAATGAATATAATAAAGATTTAAAAAATTCAATATCAATGAAGAATGCAACTATGTGTGCAACTTCACTGGATTATTCCTATTACTATATCTCAATGTCTCAATGATCTTACCATTTACAAATTAGGGATATTCACATATTCATCATGATTTATGGCCTATCCATCTAGTTCTAATTGAGATGTATATTTCCTTTTGAATGCTTGGATATGAAATTTTAATTTGAAGCAATAAAAAAAATTAATTGAGAAAATAGTTCCCTGAATTTATTTCCAAATTTCATGGAATAGTTCTTTGAGTTAATTTTTCTAGATTTAATGGAATTTATTATTTAAATATTTAAAAAAACTCAATGTTGATGAAGTCCTTGTAATAGAATTTTTTCAAATTTAATGAAATATGCGTTTTTCCCTTCAACAACCATGTGATTTTTTATGAAAAATGTATAAAACCTAAGCCTTTCTCTTAATAGGGAAACCTCACACCTATTTTGATGCATCATCAATAAAAGTAACAAAATAAGAAACCACCCTAGTGATTTTACATTAATTAGGCCACAAACATCAAAATGTACCAAATCTATATTTGTTGTATTCCTTATAAATGGTATCATTTTCTCCTTCACTTTTCTACAATATTCTTTGAAGGCCTTAGAATAATATTCCCCGTCATTATTTGTTTAATGCATATCAATCACTTATTAATTTCCCTTTCAACCACCATATGATGTTTATGAAAATTGTCTAAAACTTGATCATTTCTCTTATTAGCGAAATCCCACACTTATTTTGATGCATGATCAATAAAAGTAACAAAATAAGCAACCCCTAGTTAATTTACATTAATTGGGCCACAAACATCAAAATGTACCAAATCTATAATTTTTGTATTCCTTATAAATGATACCATTTTCTCTCTAGCCATAATACACTCTTCCCAAAATTTAAATACTATATCTTTTATCTGAGGAAAAATATTTTTCTAGGAGTTTTAGGCCTGTTCCAGTCATGTGCCCACTTCTTTATGCCACAAATATGTTGTAGACTTCTCTTTTACAATAACAACAATATCTGATTTCTATAGTTTCGATTTTAATAGGTAGAAAGTGCCGATTTTCTCCTCTTTACAACAACCAACAAACCTTTTACAATTTGCTATTCTCCCAACACTATATAGCAATCTTCATCATTTAACTTTTCACCAAAATCAAATTCATTCTAAGCTCTCATTCTAAGCTCTCGTGACCTATTTAAACAATAGACTACAAGAATCTTTTATCTATATGAAGACATCCCCACTCCTTCCCTACTAAAAAACTATTATTAACAAAGTGAACCTTACCCATATTACAAGTTTTATAAGAATACATTTTCCTTTGCATGGGATAGCATGGCAGGCGACAATAGAATCTGAAATCCAATCACCATTAAAAAGGATAAAGGCATGCATTCTCACCATAAACATTAATTAATACCTTACCATCTTATGCAATGGCAATAGTTTTCATAATTTTTATAAACAAAGTTGTCATGATTTTTCACCAATATTTTTAATCTCACTTACATATAAAAATATATATACCCAATCTCACTCATATAAAAATATATATAACTCTAAACCTTTTCTAGGGTAGATCTTTAACCAAAAAAGCAAACATAACAGTCTTATTAGTTCTATCATCTTCCTAAAAAGGCTTGGAAAACATTGAAAAAAAAACAAAAATTAATCAACCTGCAATAAAGTAATAATGACTACCGTAAGCTCATTACTAATCATTAGATTAACCGTTAGATTTCAATACCTTGAAATCTAACGCCCATCAATAAGCTTACAACAATAATCATTACTCTACCACATATTACTCTACCACATATTGGTTAATGATCGCCTTAAAAAAGTTAACTGAGGCTGAGAAGTCCCCAACAAGACCCCACCACATTGTTAAGGGAAGATCATATGAAACTCCTCTCATTGTGTCCTAGGGTATAGTCCGGATGACACGCTGATGGAGATTGATAGCACTTCCTTGGAGAAGGAACTCATCCGTGTGAATGGCGTCATCGTGTTGCTGAATCGCCAATACTGATGCGCTCATGGAAACGGCCGAGGAGGCGAGCACATCCCCAATTGGACCCAATTCCGGACACACCACCGTCTTCTCCACACTCTGTCTGTCTCTCTCTGTAACCATAACCAGGGGTGATGGCCGGAAACGACCCCTCCCCACCAAAAACATGTGATATTTGTTGCTCTTCGCGATTGCCAGCACCGACTCCGCCATGTTAGGATTCATCTGCCTCTCTTCATATACAATCAACTCGTCCACATTATCACCACCACCTGCACCCTGCTCACTATGGTATTTCCTGGGAATATCCGACACGCTGTTATATACGACCTGCAAGGCTTCTTCATCCAGCCCTTTCTCCCGCTCTCTGCTCATTTCTGCATTCGGAAACTTGTGAAACTTGCTCTCGTGAAACTTGCTCTCGTGGGCAGGCAGCAGAGTGTGCTCGAACTCGGCGCTGGGCAGGAACCTTATAACCGTCAGCTTAATGCCGGGATGCTCCGCCATTCTTCTTCCGAAAACCAGAGCCTCTCGGTCATCTGGTCCTCCGAAGAAGAGCACCGCCACGTGATGATCTACATTGGAAGGCGCCAGCTGGGATTGACCCCCTGGTTGGCCTCTGTCCACCAGGATGCCCACAGAGCATGGCGCGTGCTCCAACACCGCCTGATTCACTGTTTCGAACCCCATATTCAGAGACTCTAGGACGCCGTCGACGCGCTGGTATTTGTGGAAGGGGAGTATGATTATGGCGATCCGCTTCTGGTGCGCAACGTTGCAGATATCCTCGTGCATGTTCTGTACAGGAGAGATCGCAGTCATGGGTTTCACTATTACTCTGCTTAGCTGCCTATACGCCTCGAACGCAACCACTATCTGATCTTGTTGCGGCCGGTTTCTGTTTCGGTTCCAGAAAGGAAGCCCGTTTTCCCTGGCTTTGTGAACCATCATGATCGCAGACGACCTCTCCGTCAGCTCCACCAGGTGCATAATGTAGAGGCGCAGGGAAGAATTTCGAATCCCTCTGGAGGCCTCTATCAGGTTTAGTATCGCCGGTATGTTCCTCGTAGCGTGCAGACAGACCAGGATTCTGAGCTCGTCCTCTGGCTTCTCTCTCTGTATCTTTCTGTGCTTGTATGGAACCGCCTTTCTTGCTGGCTTGTATATGGAAGCTACTAATGGGGTGGTGATGAATGTTGTGAACAGGGCCATCAACACCAAGATAGCAAATACTTCATCATTCAGAACCTGAAAAACGAAAAAGTAAACATGTAGATCAAGATAAATGAGCTGCTATCCAATAATCAATTCAGTTATTCAAGATGAACTCAAGAATTTTATGCAATTTGGGTTTTACCTTCCTATCCTTTCCAATATTGAGAACAATCAACTCAACCAATCCTTTGGTGTTCATCAAGAATCCCAGGGTCATTGCTTCTCGAAAGGGCACTTTGTGGGCAATTGCCACAAAATACGTACCCAGAATCTTCCCAGCACTGGCGATCACCGTTACCAGAACTAACAGACCCAGAGACGTGCTGCCATGGATCGTTGCGATATTAGTCTTCAAACCACTGGAGGCAAAATACAGTGGCAGCAGCAAGGCAGATACGAAGTCCTCAATCTTTTCAATAAGCATCCCTGCGAACGGGCCGTCTTTCGGAATTGTCAAACCAAACACAAAAGCTCCGAAGATTGAGTGAATCCCAATTGCATCTGTTACAAAGCCAGATGCTAGCACTCCGGCAAGTGTAAAGCAAATGCATGTCTCGCTCACCGGTTGGTTGTCAGGCGAACGGTGGACAATCCAGGCCATGAATGGCTTCACAGCCACCATCATGAAAACCACAAACGCTAATGCACAGAGCAGGACATAGACTGATATGACCGGGCTCTTGTCTGTTCCTGAAAGAGCAACAGCAACGGCCAGAAGAACCCAAGCAATCACATCGTTCACAGCAGCTGCAGCCATGGCCAACTGCCCAACATCGGTGGTGAGAAGCTTGAGCTCTGCAAGTATCCTAGCCAGCACCGGGAATGCAGTGATAGACAACGATACACCCATGAAGACCAGGAACTGTCCATAGCCCACCCCCTTAGAAATTGTTGCTCTGAACACATAAGCAACTCCGATCCCCCCCACAAACGGTAAGCTAATTCCAGTTGCTGCAATTGCTAACGCCTTCCTTCCAGTTCGCGTAATCGCTCGGAAATCTAGTTCCAGCCCAACCGAAAACAAATAGAAGAGAAGCCCGATATGTGCGACAGTTTCGAGTACATGGGTGCTGTTCTTTGGGAAAACTGTATGCATGTAAGCTTCACTGCGCCCCAGAAGAGATGGGCCAAGAATAATTCCTCCCTAGATTGATAACAACCAACACAGAAAAAAGTTATGAATCTGTAAAATATCGTTAATTCATTTAGCACTATGCAGCACGACCATTTTTTTTGCTCAGATTCACCATGCAAACTTACATCACGAAATCTCTTGGATGATGAGGTGCTTGTAGAGGTAGACGTTGAATGTTCTAAAAGCCAAAAGGTATGAAGTAAAATGCTACTATACTAATTTACATGATGAGTTCATATATTAACCGGGGGCTTACAATGATTTCTGCAACGACGCGAGGCTGTCTCAAAGGCTTAAGCAGAAAATCCAGTGTCCTGGTGACGAGCAGCACAATACAGATCTGCAGTATGAGCAGGGAGAATGCGAAATCCATGGGATTGTCTCCCTGCCACGCTCCGTTGGAAGTTGTCTTCATCAATTTTGCACAGCTCTGTGCGGTGGCGTTCATCGCAGCCCTGAGCATAACAGTACCTTCCATGAATTTCTTGTCAACCAAGAGTCCCAATGACGGGATAAAATATGGGAAAGGAAATCCAACAACAGAAGACTATCGGGAAGCTGGTTGGTTTACAGAGAAAGAGACCCACAGATAGAAAGGAACGGCCTATATAAGTTGACTTCAATGTCACTAACATTTATTAATACTGGGCAACCTGAGTGGGCCCAATGGTTAAGAACATGTGTTATCTCCCTGGAGGTCACAGGTTCAAAACTGGCGGGGTAGGGTTGCTCATATGACCTGCTGTGGCAAGGCTAGAAGGGTAGGCGACCCCACCGAGACGTCTCGGCCCTTGCTAAGTCACAAGTTTCTGGTATATCTGGCTTGCAGGCTGTTGGATATACCCTTGAGAGGTTGCTGTTCCATGGTAAAAAAAACATTTATTAATACTTATTTATATGAAAAGTTATTCCCACTTATGCTTAATCTCAAGAATCTATGATCATTGCTCAGTTCAAAAAGGCATTCCCACCTTGTATATGGTCTCAGGGCTCCAACTTCCTTTAACCCTATGATCCCAATATAGTTGCATAAGGCTGTTACAAGCACCACACCGACAAGGATTCATATCTTGATGATAAATTTTTATGGTTGTGTATGAACATCGGTACTAAGCTTCCAATCATGGTTGTTGACTCTTTTAGCTTCCAATCATGGTTATTGACTCTTTTAGTAGTGGAGTTGGTAAGGATATTGCTGAACATCCATAAATCTTGGATATGAAGTAAAGATTGATACATCTTAAGATCATCCCATATCAATATCAATATTTAGTATTTAAAATTACAATTTTAATAATGAAAAATTACAACAAAGTTATTTAAACAATTAATTTATTATATTAAAATTATTAAATATAATTTTATTTATTTAAAAATTTATTTTAATTTTAATTTTTTTATTAAAAATTATTAAATTATATATTTTTTAAATTTAATTTTTTTATCAATTAAACTTAACATAATTGATATATACAATTCATCTATCTTATCAACATTAATATATTATTTTTATATCTATATTTATTAATATACCTTAATCTCAAAAATATATATCAACAATATTTATTTGCATTCACCAAGATACCTCAATCTTAACAATATTATATTTTTCTCATATCTACATTTTCATCATTCACCAAAATACTTTAATCTTATCAACATTATATTTTTCTCATATCTGCATTGTAATCATTCACCAAACTACCTTAATATTCAAATTCTTGAATAGTCTTGGTAACTCATCATTAAACATTCCTAAGGTCATCATATGTCATTCACCAAACTACTTTATTCCTAAGGTCATCATATGTCATTCACCAAACTACTTTAACATTCCAATTCTTAAAGTGCCTTGTTAACTCATCAATTTCCTGAAGGTATCTTCATCAATACAACCTAATCATTCAACATATCTAATGTCATCATGTCTCTAACATCACCATATGTCTTTTTAATGCACCATGAGCTACCTCCATGTTGATATTCTCGACTTTCATTGCATGCTTTAGTACTATTCAATCTCGAAAGTATACATCCTCTTCCATTTGAGCGTTTCTATTTTTATGTGTGCACATTACTTACATTCTTACTTGGAACTTTAGTGAATGTTCCCACGTGAACTTCTCTTTTTTATTTATTTCTCTAGTGAAATGTGAAATAAGCAAAGGCTAAGATCGATCTTGATTAAGATCTACAATGGAGGTTGAGTCCATTGGGAAAGGTACATGTTATTTGTAATCGGATTTGAGCAGAATATTTAAAGGTCGAAATTGATCAACGATTGAGATTCATGAAGGATAAGATTAAGGGTTGTTGGCTAATCCATTGATGAAAGATGCAAGTCATTTATTTTCTAGATGGTTCGCTGCCAAGAATTGCAGGGAGGATAAAGTTATATAAGGTAGTAGAATTGGGAAAGTAAGATTAAAACAGTGATCAAGATCGACGGCTTGACATAGACGCGATCAGATCTACGGATAGAGGAAGATTCACCTGGGTAAGATGCATGAAGAATAAACATAAGAGTCCAAAGCATAAAATACTATAAAAGGAAAAGAACGTGGAGGAGGACTATTTGTCTTTTATGCATCGGAAGAAGAGAGCTCAATTTGCGTGGAAGAAGCCGGCTTGGACATATTCTCATCCACTCGTCAACTGACCAGGTAGGCCACTTTTTACCTACCAAAGACTATTTAAAAATGGACACTGGAGAGGGAATAGAGGCTCAAGCTCTAGAATATCATAAAATTGAGGAGGTATTTGAGGATAGAGATAGTGAAGTTTTTTATACCCTACTATCATTTGGTTTAGTTAATCAGTTAAAGTATAAAATAAAAACACTTAAAGACCAGGGGACAAACTTGCATGGTGTCTGTAGGTCCTACATTCAATTTTTCTTTCCTGAGAAAACCCTAGGTTTTCCAGACTTTGTCGAGTGGTGTGCTTCAAATTATTCTTTTGCCAAGAAAGTCATTATGGACTCAGCTAAGTCAAAGATCCTTTTTCATGTCAATGCTCTGGTTGTTCATGACTCACTTTCAGTGCCTTCCTCATTTATCTTGTCCCAAGAGGATTTTAGTAAGAAACCCTGATTCAATCTTTCCGTGAGTCGTCCCTGGAATTGAAACAAGACTTTTTCAATACCTGCTTTAAGTCAGATATCTCTTTGCAAAATCAAGCCTTCCATGTAGATACCAATTTGTTTAATGGAGAAACTAAACTGGAAATTTCACTAATGAGTAATTTCTTAGTTCTAGATACAGACAAGTATGTCACTGAGATATTAATGTGTCTCCTTTTCAAAGTCAGTACTAGTCCAGCTGAGCCCTAGTCATCCTAGACAACTTTTCCTTAAGTGTGATGAATCCGTAGTTGAGAGTATTCACTCATAGTTGGTGAATTTCCACAATACGAAGTATTTCAGATTCCAATCACACCTACTAAGGATGTTTTTGTTCTTCAGTTAATATAATTTGCAGCTTCTAGAGATGGTTTTGACTGATGAGATTAACAGGAACTTCTTCAAATATATGAGTTTTCTAATGGCTGAAATGTATAAGGTCTTTTTCCAGAACAAATTACCAAGGGTGTTTCCTATCATGAAATAATTTATGCAATTTTCACCAAATAAAAGAATTGGTGATTGGTTTTTGTTTTGGAAGAACATACTATCATTAGGGTATTATGGATTCACCTATGAACCATATATCCTACCTGCATTTCTCATTCTCAAAATTTTTGCACTAGAATTAATTAAACAAAAGCTCATTGTTGAAAATGAACATTTTATTAATTTCAGAAAATCTTCAAAGATCAAGTTTCCTTGGGTGGTTGGGCCCATTTATTATTAAAAGCAAATATGCATTACCTATAGTAGAGGGATTGTTGAAAGAAATGGGGTTTCAAACAACTACTGCCTTAAATGTGTCTCCTTTTCAAAGTCAATACCAGTCCAGCTGAGCCCTAGTTATCCCAGACAACTTTTCCTTAAGTATGATGAATTCATACCTGAGAGTATTCACTCACAGCTGGTGAATTTCCATAATATGAAGTATTTCATATTCTAATCACACCTAGTAAGGATGTTTTTGTTCTTCAATTAATATAATTTGCAGCTTCCAGAGATGGTTTTGACTGATGAGATTAACATGAACTTCTTCAAATATACGAGTTTTCTAATGGCTGAAATGTATAAGGTCTTTTTCCAGAACAAATTGCCAAGGGTGTTTCCTATCATGAAAGAATTTATGCAATTTTCACCAGATAAAATAATTGGTGATTGGTTTTTGTTTTGGAAGAACATACTATCATTAGGGTATATGGATTCACCCATGAACCATATATCCTACCTACATTTCTCACTCTCAGAATTTTTGCACTAGAATTAATTAGACAGAAGCTCATTGTTGAAAATGAACATTTTATTAATTTCAGAAAATATTCAGAGATCAAGTTTCCTTGGGTGGTTGGGTCATTTATTATTAAAAGCAAAGATTCATTACTTGTAGTAGAGATATTGTTGAAAGAAATGGGGTTTCAAACAACTACTTCCATAAACTATGACCCCCATCACATCATTTCCATAAGGAAGGACGTAAATAAGAACAAGCCATTTGAACACCAGGAGGTTGAGGGATTAGGTGAAAAGGTTAATTGGTTAGATTTCCCTTCAACAATCCAGAGTCAATATGATATGCAACAAGAGGCCACATTACCAGCACGTAATACAAATGGCACACAACATGATCCATTGGCCACTATTTATACAACAGAGGTCATCACTCTAATTACTAGTCATTCTGAAATGACTAATAAGATAAAAAATTTATATGTTATGCATACAGAGCAGGAAGGTAGCTCAGAGACCTCAAAAAGACAGAAACTTGAAGCAAAGGGAGAGCTGATAGAGGTAACTGGAAAGAAGAAACATATGAAGGTAAAAGGCCCAACCTTTGAGGTAAAAGAGTATGTTTCTCAGAAACTCCTGAAGGATCTAAAGATCAATTCAAGAAAAGGGAAGAATTGTTTGATAAATACATGGATAGCAGAGATACATCCTTGGATGAATATCTAAAGCTATACGTGGATGTGAGGAAAATTTCAAATAAGGATGTCTCCTTGGTCATTGTCAAGGATCATGTTCAAAACACCTTGAACCTAGTAGTAGCCACTATTAGAAAACAGGACCGCAGAGCAGTAACAAATATACAGTTAAATCATTAAACAAGATGAAAAACACATTACAGAGAGACACGAATATAACGTGGTTCACCCAAACGATGGGCTACACCCACAATGAAATTTCCATTCCTTTTATTACCATCCAGAAATATGAAGGGATACAACCTGCAGCAAAACCGTTGCACTTCCTTGTTGATGTAATTGTAACTTCGGAATGTATTCACTTGTATTTCTTATGTATTGTAACCTAATGTTTGTTCTGGGATGTATTTGTAATGTACTTGAGTCATGTCATGCCCCGAGGTTCCTATTGGGAGTTTCTATAATGTAAAAAAGTCATGTCAAGTCAAGGTGGGTAACCCTCCTATTGTCTAAGGGTTAAAGTCCCCGCAATTCCAGGGCACTAGGGTTATTAGACTCACCTAGTGAAGTCTGCACTAGTTGGGTTTAGTCAAGTCGGGAATTAGTATAAATAGAGAGTTAGCCTCTTTATTTATCACACACTCACTCACACTCAGTTTTAGCACATAGCTGAGGAAGAGAAAGACACTGGGGCAAGGAAGAAAGAGGTTACTGCTATCGGGATATCAACTTATTGTTTTGGGGTTTCACTTTTGGTGTTGATTCTATCTCTGAGGAAGTTGCGGGGTTTTCTCCATTTATGGTTTCCCCAAGGAAAAACACTTTGTTCATTGTCTCTTGTGTTTGATTGTTGTACTTGTTGTTCTCTCAGTTAAAGATCCTAATGTTATGCTAGCTTAATGTTAAAAATATAACATGGTATAAGAGCTAACCTGAGAAGAAGACACTGTGCAGCTGCGGAACTAGGGCTTCCTACTTTGTGGATCTATTTCCACATATTTTCAGCAAAAGTAGGGTGGAATAACTCTCCTCCCTAGGGCACATCTTTCTGTCGAAGCAGAATCCAATTCTGAGGTTTTTCAGTTTTGGACCTGACATTGTTGCTGAAAATTAGGGCTTTTCATAGAAGTGGAATTTTTCAATGAGCCTAGGCCTAGATTGATCTCCTCCCCAAAATCGAATTTAGGGATCAAATTCAAAACATTTGGTTGGACAGAACTCTGGAAAAGCAAAACCCTAATCTGCTCCTGAATCAGCACTACAAGATTTCAGCTCCAAGTTCAGATCCGACATATTGACCTAGTAAGATCTAAATCTTTTGTATTTCCATTTGAGGTTCTCAGTTAAGATGTCTCATCATACCAAGATTGATGAAAAGCTTGAGGGAGCTGATAACTTCCGAGCCTAGAAGTATAGGATCTCCCAGGTCCTGGAAGAAAATGAGTTGGACTCCTACATCCATGAGGAGGTTCCAGTTCCAGAGGGAGATGAGGCCAAGGCCTTACATAATAAGAAGTTGGTTATGGAAAAGAGGATCATTGCTGATTCTATCAAGGATCACCACATACCACAGGTGTCCTCCCTCAAGACACCTAAAGCCATGTTTGATGCCGTAACCAAATTGTTTGAAGGGAAGAACATCAATCAGAAGATGACTCTAAGGAACCAGTTGAAGAATGTAAAGATCTAGAATGAGGAGACCATCTAGTCATACTTCACAAGGGTCTACTAGATCAAAGAACAACTGGAAGCAGTAGATGAAGAAGTGGAGAATGCAGAAATTGTGATGACAAGCTTGAATTCCCTCCCTAGGTCATGGGATTCTTTCATCCAAGGAATTTGTGCTAGGAAGAAGTTAGTCAAGTTCAGTAGACTATGGGAAGAATGTTCACAAGAAGAACCTTAGATAGCAGCTTGAGAAGAAAAGATGGGAAGTGAAGATCAAGCTCACACAGTACACTCCAGGAAAGGAAGAAGGGAAAATCATCATCATTAAGGTAAGCATTCTCATCAGAAAAATAATCATGTAAGAAGGGATCCATCCAAACTCAGATGTTATACATGCGATGAAATAAGACACTTTGCTAGAAATTGTCCCATGAATAAGAATGGATCCAAGAAGAAGAAGATCTCCAAAAGAAGACATCATGCTCACACTACTGAGGATGATGATCCTCCCAGGAAGAGAGTAAAACAAGAAAGTGAAGACTCTTCAAGTGAAGATGAATATGTTTTGATCTCCGCTCTCACGGGAACTGTCACTCATGGAAGCAAAGATTGGCTTATTGATAGTGGGGCTTCCAAACACATGACAGGTTTCAAGGAATCCTTTGAGAAACTATCCGAACATAATTCACCCCATAAGGTGAAACTTGGGGATGATTACTAATATCCCATAAAAGGTAGTGGTGAATCCTCCTACAAGCTAGACTCTGGAAAGTCTATGAAAATGAAGGATGTCTTGTTTGTACCAGGACTAAAGAAGAATCTTCTATCCATATCGGCACTGGATGCAAAAGGCATGAGGGTTGCATTTGTAGATGGCCAAGTCCTCATGTGGTCAAGAGGAAAGACTATTGACGATGCAATAGTGATTGGAGAACAAGAAGGAGGATTATACAAATTGAAGGGTCATCTAGAACAAGCATTGATCCATGACACAGTAGATCCAAATGAACTTTGGCACAGAATGCTTGCACATGTGCATTACAGAGCACTACCACTTGCAAGAAAAGTTGTTGAAGGTCTTCCAGAAATTCAAGCAAAACATGAAGGGGTCTGCAAAGGATGTGCGAAAGGAAAGAATACAAAGAAGACATTTCCAAGTAGTGAGAGCAAGGAAAAAGGAATCTTGGAAATCATCCACTCCGATGTATGCATACCAATGTCATCAAGTTCACTAAGTGGGTATGTATACTATGTTTCTTTCATTGATGAATTTTCTAGGAAGACATGGATTTACTTAATGAAGAACAAAGATGAAGTTTTCAGCAAGTTCAAGGAATTCAAAGCCTTGATCGAGAACCACACAGAAAACAAGATCAAGACCTTTCGATCAGATAATGGTGGAGAATTCACATCAAATGAATTCAAAGACTTATGCAAAGAATTAGGGATTAAGAGGGAGTTATCCACTCCATATAATCCACAACATAATGGGGTTGCAGAAAGGAAGAATAGAACTATCATGGAAGCTGCAAGAGCAATGCTTCATGATCAAGATCTTCCCATGCATTTATGGGCAGAAGCTGCTAGAACAACGATGTATGTACAAAATCGTACTCCACACAAAGTACTTGAGAACAAGACACCTAAAGCAGTCTTTTCCAGCAAGAGACCAGAAGTCAGCCATCTCAGAATATTCGGCTGTCCAGTGTACATACACATTCCAAAAGAGAAGAGAACAAAAATAGATCCTTCAGGAAAGAAGGGTATATTTGTGGGATACTCTGAAAGCTCGAAGGCTTACATAAAGTAAAGCAGATTCCAACCTTTACTACAAGGTTGAAGATGGCAACCCAGTGATGCTACTACTGTATGTAGATGATCTATTTGTAACAGGTATGGATGGGTTGATTACTGATATGAAGAGAAAGCTTGCTGCCAAGTTAGAAATGAAGGACTTGGGTATGATGCATTATTTTCTAGGCATGGAGGTGTGGCAGAATGTGGATGGAATCTCCCTTGGACAAAGGAAGTATGTAGTAGAGATCCTGAAGAGGTTTGGGATGATGGACTACAAAGCCATGACCACACCTATGGAATCGAACCTGAAGCTATTGAGTGATGCTTCATCAGAGACGGTTGATGCTATGATATATCGTTAGATGATTAGGTCCTTAATGTACCTGACGAACATGAGACCATACATTTGCTATGAACACATTGAGCCAGTTCTTGATAGATCCTAGACATGTTCACTTGAGTGCTGCAAAGCATATTCTAAGGTACCTAAGGGGTACAATTGATTATGGGCTCAAGTATGAGGAAAATAAGAAGATTAACCTGGAGGGTTATGTTGATTCAGTTTGGGCAGGCAGTGCCATCGATTGGAAGAGCACTTTAGGGTGTTGCTTTAGTATGGGATCAGGTGTGATCTCTTGGTTTAGCAGGAAGCAATCCTGTGTGGCACTGAGTATAGCTGAAGAAAAGTATGTCGCATCTTGTTCAACTAGTTGTGAGGTAGTATGGCAGTGGAAGCTACTGTCTAATTTATTTGATCTCTAGATGGATGCTACTTGTATACATTGTGACAACCAGAGTTGTGTAAAGTTGTCATAGAATCCAGTGTTCCATGACAAGTCGAAGCATATCGAGATCAAGTATCACTATATCAGGGATATGGTGCAGAGGGGAGCAGTGAAGCTCCAGTATGTTGCAACGAAGGAACATATAGCTGATGTGTTGATGAAGCCATTGGCTAGGGTGAAGCTCGAGTACTTCAGGGAGAAGCTTGGTGTTCTCCAAATCGAGGTTTCCTCCAAAGTTAAATGATGAGACCCAAAGCCATTCTGACATGGTGAGAGGATTGGTTCCTTCCATGGTCAGATGTAAGGGCTGATCCATTCTGTCATGGTGAGAGGATTGGTTCCTTCCATGTCAGATGTGAGTGCTGAGCCATTCTGATGTGACTGTAGGATTGGTTCCTACATGATCAGAAGTAAGCGATGAATGCCATTCTTGGAATGGAGGTGCCTGGTCAGTTACTAGGTAGCTCAGTCTGGGACTGGGGGAAATTCTGATATGACTGTAGGATTGGTTCCTATAAGATCAGATGTGAGTGCACTCCCTTCTAACATTGGTTGTCAAATGTAAGTGCAGATCCCTTTCAACATGAAGGATTGGTTCCTTGCATGGTATAATATAAGTGCTGAGCCCTTTTGACATTGGTTTTCAGATGTAAGTGCAAAGCCTTTCGGCATGGAGGATTGGTTCCTCGCATGGCTGAGTGTAAGTGCTGATCCTTTTCGACGTTGGTTGATGGATGTGAGTGCTGGGCCTTTCTGACAGGGTTGTGGGAGGTGTTCCCACATGGTCAGATGTGAGTGCTGGGCATGCCTTTCTGATATGATTATAGGATTGGTTCCTACATGATCAGATGTAAGTGCTGGGCGGGCCATTTTGACTTAGGTTCAGATATAAGAGCTGAAGAACACCTACATGCAGGCTAGGCCTACAACTAACATGAAAAAGGGCTGGCTCTGTAGAACTTCCTGTGACGAGAAGAATCATGAGATAGCACCCGTGAAGATCCAGTGATGATGATCCAACAGAGATGATCCAGATCAAGGGATGATCCAAATCCATAGATGATGCTCCAGAGATGATCTAGATCGGGGGATGATCCAGATTCAGTGATGATGATCCAGATCGAGTGATGATCCAGATCCAGGTAAAGATGACTTGAAGATGAAAGTGACTTGAAGATAGAGATTACTTGAAGGTGAAGATGACGAGGACTCAATGATGATCCAGATGATACAGAGAAGAAGACTTGTGCTGATAAATTGTGTCAAGAGAATACGTTCCTAGTTAAGAGGGAGCGTTGATGTAATTGTAACTTCAAAATGTATTCACTTGTATTTCTTATGTAGTGTAACCCAATGTTTATTCTAGGATTTATTTGTAATGTACTTGAGTCATGTCATGCCCCGAGGTTCCTATCGGGATTTTCTATAATGTAAACAAGTCATGTCAAGTCAAGGTGGATAACCCTCCTATTGTCTAAGGGTTAAAGTCCCCGCAGTTCTAGGGCACTAGGGTTATTAGACTCACCTAGTGAAGTCAGCCCTAGTGGGTTTAGTCAAGTTGAGAATTAGTATAAATAGAGAGCTAGCCTCTCTATTTATCACACACTCACTCACACTGAGTTGTAGCGCATAGCTGAGGAAGAGAAAGACACTGGGGCAAGGAAGAAAGAGGTTACTGCTGTCGGGAGATCATCTTACTATTTTTGGGTTTCAATTTTGGTGTTGATTCTATCTCTGAGGAATTTGCAGGGTTTTTTCCATTTATGATTTCCCCGAGGAAAAACACTATGTTCATTGTCTCTTGTGTTTGAATGTTGTGCTTGTTGTTCTCTCAATTAAAGATCCTAATGTTATGTTAGATTAATGTTAAAAATCTAACATTCCTCTTCATGCTCTCATAGTCTCTCTTCCAATACAATACACAACCATGTTACATGATTTCTTTTATAGGGGAAATACAATGGGAAAATAATGCGGTTAACCTAATACCATGGTTCCGCAAGATTGTTGGCCAAGAATAAGTCCCCCTGCACCCCCTAGCTGGGATGAGTGTACATTAAACCTGGGGTGCAAAAACGACCGCTCAATAATATCTCTAGAGATCGGGATCCATAACCAACAATCTCCCACTTGGAGACTGATCATAGCAACTCCACCGCTGTGCACTTGCTGGACTATGCTCTCAACCTTGGACTTGCAAAATTTCTTATTTTCATCTTCATGCTTGAAGGTCAACAGAAACCAATCAGGAACTCAATTTCTCTTTGGTTACTCTCTTTGTCAACATGTCTGCAGGATTCTGGCTGGTATGTATCTTTTCCAGTTTTAACAGTTCTTCATCTAGAATAGATCTTATGAAGTGGTACTTGAGCTGTATATGTTTAGTATTCGAATAAAAGGATGAGTTATTTGCAAGATGAATGGCACTCTGGCTGTCACTGTACAACCTACTATTCTCCTGCTTCTTACCCAATTCCTCCATGAACCTCTGAAACCAAAACATCTCCTTACTAGCCTCTGTAGTAGCAACATACTCTGCTTTCATTGTTGAAAGTGCAACAACCTATTGCAGTTTTGATATCCAACTTACTGTTGTTCCACCCATAGTAAAAACATACCCTATGGTGCTCCTCCTGCTGTCTTTATCACCAGTCATATCTGCATTAACATGTCCTTTTAGAACAGTGTCTAGACCTCTAAAAAATAATGCATGAGAAGTGGTACCTCTCAAATACCTGAGAATCAACTGTACTGCTTTCCAATCCTCTTTACTTGGATTATTCATATACCTACTCACAAATCCCACTGCATGTGCAATATATGGTCTTGTGCACACCATGCCATACAAAAAGCTTCCAATCACTGATGAATAGGGAATCCTATACATGTAATCTATCTTTTCCTGTGTCTCTGGACACATCTCCTTACTTAGTTTGAAATGACTGGCTAAAGGTGTACTAACCGGTTTTGCATTCTACATTCTAAACCTCCGCAACACCTTTTCTATGTACTCACCTTGAGACAACGTCAATTTACGATTTTTCTTGTCTCTTGTTATTCTCATGCCAAGGATTTGCTTTGCAGCACCCAAATTTTTCATCTCAAATGAATTAGCTAGTTTTCTTTTGAGTACATTTATATCCTACATGTTAGACCCTACAACATGCATGTCATCCACATACAATAACAAGATAATATATCTTTCGTTATCTAGCCTCTTGAAATAAACACAGTGGTCAGAATGACATCTATCATAACCTTGTTTTGTCATAAACTTATCAAATTTTAAATACCATTGCATTGGAGCTTGCTTCAGGCCATACAAGCTCTTCTTCAACCTGCAAACCAAATTCACCCTACCTTTTACCTCATACCCCTGTGGCTGTTGCAAATAAATATATTCCTCCAAATCCACATGGAGAAAGGTTGTTTTTACATCTAACTGTTCAAGATGCAAATTTTCTACTGCCACTAGACTTAAAATAGTTCTAATTGAAGTCATTTTAACAATAGGAGAAAATATTTCATCAAATTCTATACCTTTATTTTGTGCAAACCAATTTACAACAAGTCTAGCCTTGTACCGCTTCTTGCCTCCATCTTCTTCCTTCAACTTGTAAACCCATTTATTCTGCAATGCCCTTTTTTCTGTAGGAAACTTAACCAGATCCCAAGTCTGGTTTCTTACCAATGAGTCCATCTCCTCATTCCCCATGCCTCGATCCCACTCCTTTCTAGTTTCTACTGGCATTGCTTCTTCAAAACATTCTAGTTCACCAGAATCAGTCATCAATAAATAATACAGTGAAGGAGAGAATCGTTCAGGGGGTCTACTTAACCTGGTATATTTTCTTACAGTTGCAGGAGTTTCAGGTACCTGTTGCTATTCTTGATTTTCTGGTGCCTTTGGAACTTCTTCTTCTTTGATTTCATCAAGCACTATGTACTATGTGTTTTCTTTTCCACTTTCTTTCCCTACAACTGATCTTTGTACATGACCTTTTCATTGAATACTACATCTCTACTCCTAATGATTTTTATTTTTTCATAATCCCACAAACGATAACCAAAATCATCAACCCCGTATCCAAGAAAGGTACATTTCTTGGATTTAGCCTCAAGCTTTGTTCTATAATATTTATCAATATGGACAAATGCTTCACAACCAAAAGTTCTTAGAAATGAGTATTTTACCTGTTTAACTGTCCATGCCTCCTCTGGAATCCCACTATCCAAAGCGCTTGAAGGACCTCTGTTTATTAAATAAACAGTAGTGTTTACAGCGTCTACCCAAAAATGTAAGGGAAACCCTACATGCAGTATCATACACCTTGCATGCTCCATGATCGTTCTGTTCATCCTTTCTGACACACCATTTTCTTGAGGTATTCCAAGAACTGTCTTCTCTCTGCGAATCCCATTGTGTGAACAGTAACTATCAAACTCCTTGCTGCAGTATTCACCTCCATTATCAGATCTGAGACATTTCAACTTTTTTTCTGTCTCATTCTCAGCCAAAGCTTTCCACTTCTTAAAAGTATCAAACACATCAGATTTCTGTCTAATGCAATAAACCCAAGTTTTTCTGGTTGCATCATCAATACAAGTAACATAATAACAAGAGCCACCAAGAGATTGTACCGTAGCTGGTCCACATACATCTATATGGACAAGCTCTAACTTTTCACTCTTATTTTGTTTCCCAACCCTGATAAATATAACTCTCTTCTGTTTTCCATAAGAACAGTTCTAACAGAATTCCAAACTTACCTGCTTTAGATCTAGAAGCAGTTTCCTTGAGTGGAAAATTTGCATCCCCTTCTCACTCATGTGGCCAAGCCTATGATTCCACAACGCCACACCTATTTCTGTGGAAGCTACAAAGATAGAATAATCAGTATTATGAGGACATAAATATAATGTACCTATCTTATCTCCTTTTTCTATTACCATTGATCCTTTAGTGACCTTCCACCACGTTTCTCCAAACGTAGACAAACAACCGCCATCTCCCAACTGCCCTATGGAGATCATATTTCTTTTCATAGCAGGAATGTTCCTTACATATTTTAGTAGCCAGTCATTTCCATTATTTAACTTAATCCATACCTTACCCTTTCCAACAATTTTACATGGTTCATCATCCCCCAATAAAACATGTCCAAAATCACCTTGAACATAATCATGAAATAATTTCCTATGGGGTGTAGCATGACATGAAGCCCCTAAATCTACTACCCAATAATCACTAGTATTATCTAATGCAAGAATCAAAGCATCTTGTAACACATCACCTGTTACATTCGCTTCCTGAGTAGTCTCTTACTGCCTCTCACCTTTCTTCTTTGGTGCTTTGCAATCTTTCTTTAGATGTCCTTTCTTACCATAGTTCCAACATTCTATTTTTCCGAATCTAGACTTGGATATGCCCTTTTTAGACTTGCCGCAATTTCCTTGGCTCCTTCCTCTCTCATTTTGTCTGCCTGTGCTCTCCATGGTCAACGCATTACCTGATGTCTCACCTGTGCTTTTTCTTCGCGTTTCCTCGCTAAGAATAACACCAACAACATCATCAAACTTAAGAGTTTTTGAACTAGGGACAAATTTACTTACATCCATGACCAAGCTATTCCAGCTTTCTTGTAGTGAGCACAAGATTATAAGATCCCTAACCTCATCATCAAAGTTCACATTTATAGAACTTAACTGACTAGTAAGTGTATTAAACTCATTTAAATGATCGGCAACAGATCCACCTTCCGACATCTTCATATTAAATAAACGCTTCATTAAAAATACCTTGTTGGAAGCTGAGGGTTTTTCGTAGAGATTACCCAATGCGCTCATCATGTTTTTTGTTTTTTTTTTCTTTCTAAATATTGAAAGACACCGACGAAGCCAGACATAGCCGTATTGTTCCTAGTGCCTTTCTGTCAAGAACCTCCCATTCTTCATCCTTCATAGGCGTCGGTTGTTTTTCTTTTCCACCCAACGACAGGTACAGGTCCTTCTTGTACAGATAGTCCTCCATTTGCATCTTCCATAAATGATAGTTTTGGCCATTAAATTTCTCGACCCTAAAATTTCCTTCTTCCGCCATTTCTCCCACTCGAACCAAGAACCCTTCTTTTGTGCGAGTTTACCAACCAAATAGACCTTTTGCCTATGATACCAATTGTTAGAAAATAGGACCGAAGAGCAATAACAAATATACAGTTAAATCATTAAACAAGATGCAAAACACATTAAAAAGAGACACAAATATAACATGGTTCACCCAAACAATGGGCTACGTCCACAAAGAAATTTCCAGCCCTTTTATTACAGTCCAGAAGGATGAAGGGATACAAATAATTCTAAAGCTCTGATATAAATAATTCTTAGTAGCAATATCTATTTCCTATGCTTCTTCTTAGCATCATTGCACATAGCATTGATCTATTATTTCTACATGGTATCATAGCAGCAGGGTTGATCAAGTTCTACAGTGTTGAGGAGCAAATCCAGTCTCCTATCCCTCTCTAAAGAAGAGCTTGTCTAGCTTACAAGATTTTCTCCTAGTTTGTTTTGCAAGTTGCAGAGATTTTATTCTTGAGCACATCAATTCAGCAATATGGATTCTTCATCAGCTATAATTCTTACTTCCTTCAACTAACACGAATGGAAAGCCAAAATCTCTATTCTATTGCGCAGTAGAGGATTATATAGAGTTACACTAGCTTTGGAGAATGAGCCCAATGCTGTGATTGAGAAAGATAAGTGGCATAATAGGTTGGATGAAGCCTATGGATTGCTTTGCCTCTCTATTTCTCCCGATCTACTCTTTCATCTAGATGGTTTGACCACTCCAAACCAAGTATAGACTCAATTGGAGTCTCTCTTTGGAGTTCAAGATGAGCTAAGAGCACATCAATTGGAGATTGAGTTATTCTCATTAAGTCCAAGAAATTTTGAATCTCTTGAGGGTTTCTTCACCAAAGGATGACTTACCAAAATATAGAAAACCCCCATAGGTGGCTAAAGCACTTACCAAATCTATCAAGGACCTCACGAGTTGGAAAAAGCATGAGTGAGATGTTAAGGAGATGGAAATAACATGCTAATCCTATAAAATGGAGAAAAAATAATGGAGGATGGGTTGGAAACAAAAGCTCCCAGTTTCCTAGTTGACTAGCTTTTATCTTATCCATAGAAAAGCAGGAAAAACAGAAAAAGCAGAATAAAGCAGAATCTACTGTAAAGTCCTATATACTAATTCTGGATGGGCAAAAGGTGGTCAAGATCAACCCAGAATTGGAAATAAATCATTCCTAGGATATAGATGGCATGTATTGACTTTAAGGTGCAAGTGGATGCCAACTAATTAAGCTAGTGGGTGAATAATTAATCAAATAATGATTAATTATTTTATCCTAAGTTGTGAGTGGGTTTAATATATTTGAACACCCCCCTATAAGTCTGACTTTATGATGGAATGACAAAAAAAATATGGATGCATATGGATGCATATAGGGCCCAACAACAAGGCTATGGTCACCCTTTAACAATTATTATGTCCAGAAAAGTGAGGAAAGAGGCAAAACCACATGGGGAAAATCCTCCCTCAAGATAGGACAAGGCAAAAAATTTGAAATGTGTCTTCAACATATCTTCATCTTCACTTTAATGAGCTGACTGAACTGCTTCTAGATGAAGGACTTGCTGAAGAAATCATGAACTCCATGATCATGCGCTAGAGTGTAGAACCTGCAAGAAGGAAGAGGAGAGGCTCCTTGTATCTCATCGACTGATGAAGTAGGAGCATTATCTTAATGCTTCTTTCTGCTTTCAAGATCTGATCTGCAAACATAATCTGAAATGGAAAAGAGATCTGTGCATACTCCTTCCCAAAGAGTACAAAAAATAAGGCAATTTATTTCACACCCAATTCCCTAAATAGCTGCAAAATTGTGATGTGAATCACATGTAAATATTCCAATCTACTGTAGCACCTGTATAGATCTGGTATGAGGCTGATAAAACACTGATATATTAGAAACATTATCATATGGAACATCAAAGACAAAGGCTTCAGTGGCTCCATGAGGATATAGGGCTAGACTAGGAAAATTATGAACAACTGGGGAAAACTGATAGGTGTAAAAATCTGAATGATGGATGGGCTTAAGATCTGAACAATAAGCATTTAGGAAAGATCCAAACATGTTTAATATCAGTCCAAATATGACTAAGGACATGGATAACCAGCCAATTAAATATAGAAGGACTTCAAACCATGTGAGATAAATATCACTGCATAAGAGACCAATGAGGAATCAACTAGTGATCTTGGGATTTGTATAGTCTTTGGATTTTTCAGAGGTATGGTAGATGGTATGGATGGTGTTATTATATGTGTCATGACATGCATATAATCCTGCAAACAATATTCTAAATAATATATACAAGCTTGTGAGGAAGAGATGCTCAAAGGTAAGTCAATATCTAGTGAAAAATCACAATTTTTGAGAGATGAATCTAGTAGACTGAGAGGAGGATCATCAAAGAAAGGTTCTGATATTTCTGATTCTGATATATCAGAGAATAAATATATATCAGAGACATGAGAAAAGGAGAGAACTATGGCACTCAAAGCATAAGTTATATCACCTTGGAACTGCACAGTATGACATTGTTCTGAGGAATCAACATGCTTCTCTAGTTCATCTGGAAATTCGATCTTGTGCTTCTCAAGAAGCTGAGACATGATGTCCATCTTCTTCTTGAAACAATTCTTCTCTAAATGAAAACCCTTTCTGCAATAAGAACACTTGGATGTGCTCCCTTTCTTCTTAACTTTCTTCATTAAATCTTCATATGAATCTTCATCTTCAATTTCTGACTTTGGCTTCTTCACAATTTGCTTCTCTTTTGATTTGAATTTCTTGCTTCCTTGAACCAAGAGAGCATGATACTTGCCCTTTGAAGAATTAAGGACACCCATATGGATCAATTTATCTTGCTCCTTTGTTAGTGAATCAAGAAAAGAATTTAAAGAAGGCATTTTCCACTTAGGAACAACAAACCTAGTTGCATGAAAGGTAGACACAAAAACTGAGTAATCAGGACCCAATTTTGAAAGAATGGAAAGGATTAATTGATCATATGCTTTCTCAATCCCACATTTCTTGAGAATTATAACAAGTGACTTGAACTTGGTGAAGAAACCCTCAAGAGATTCAAAATTGCTTGGACTCAGTGAGAATAACTCAATCTCCAATTGATGCGCTCTTAGCTCATCTTGAACTCCAAAGAGAGACTCCAATTGAGTCCATACTTGGTTTGGAGTGGTCAAACCATCTATATGAAAGAGTAGATCAGGAGAAATAGAGAGGCAAAGCAATCCATAGGCTTCATCCAACCTATTATGCCACTTAGCTTTCTCAATCACAGCATTGGGCTCATTCTCCAAAGCTAGTGTAACTCTGTATAATCCTCTACTGCGCAATAGAATGGAGATTTTGGATTTCCATTCGTTGTATTTGAAGGAAGTAAGAATTATAGCTGATTAAGAATCCATATTTCTGAATTTATGTGCTCAAGAATAAAATCTCTGCAACCTGCAAAACAAACTAGGAGAAACTCTTGTAAGCTAGACAAGCTCTTCTTCAGAGAGGGATAGGAGACTGGAAGCGCTCCTCAACTCTGTAGAACTTGATAAACCTGCTGATATGATACCATGTAGAAATAATAGATCAATGCTATGAGCAATTACGATAAGAAGAAGCACAGGAAATATATCTTGCTACTAAGAATTCTCACAAGCATACATAGGAAAAATAGAGAGAAGAAAAGAGACTGAATCACATGAATGAAGAGGTGAATATTGGTGTGTATCCTTCCATTGAATAATTATGAATAATAGTGTACATAAATAGTACATCCCTCATAGGAAAATCTAATTGTATGGAAACAACTCATAAAGCTCAAAAAGGCTGACTTACCAAAATATAGCAAACCCCCATAGGTGGCTAAAGCACTTACCAAATCTATCAAGGACCTCACGAGTTGGAAAAATCATGAGTGAGTTGTCAAGGAAATGGAAATAACATGCTAATCCTATAAAATGGATAAAAACTAATGGAGGATGGGTTGGAAACAAAAGCTCCCAGTTTCCTAGTTGACTAGCTTTTATCTTATCCATAGAAAAGCAGGAAAAGCAAAAAAAGCAGAATAAAGTAGAATCTGTTGTAAAGTCCTGTATACTAATTTTGGATGGTCAAAAGGTGGTCAAGATCAACCCAGAATTGGAAATAAATCATTCCTAGGATATAGATGGCATGTATTGACTTTAAGGTGCAAGTGGATGCCAACTAATTAAGCTAGTGGGTGAATAATTAATCAAATAATGATTAATTATTTTATCCTAAGTTGTGAGTGGGTTTAATATATTCCAAAAATTAAAAATATCCAAGGAGATCTATTGACTGCTAATAGTGAGAATAAAAAAGGAGGAGCAACTCAAAAGTTGCTTACAGAAAAAGAAAATACCATTTAATTGTAGAAAAAGAAGTTGAAAACTCCTTCCACCTAGCTCATTCAAGCTTCAGAGATTACAGTGCAGGAGAAGGAAAAAGAAACATTGAATGATGAACTAAGAAACTGCAAAGCAAATATTTTGAAGTTTGTTGAAGAGAAGAAGGAATGGGAGAAGGAAAAACTGCTCTTGACTGATAATGTGAAGGTCCTCAAACAAAAATAGGATGAATTGGAAAAAGAAATAAAGGAAAAATAAAAAGAACCTGAGGTCTAGATTATTGCACCTACTACACAAACAAGTGAGGAATCTATTGTGCAGGAAATGTACCAGGTTAGCTTGAGGGACCTATAGATTGTTGGTTTGAAGAATCATAATAAGAATTTAGAAAATGCATCTCTAAAGAAAGAGGAGGAGAGAAAAGCTATGGAGAATAAGTGTAAAGACCTCCTAGACAAGTATGATAAACTAATGAAGCTGTTGAATGGATAGCTTCCTGTTCAAGGAGATAAACATATCATCTGGGATATGATTATAGCATAAGCAAGAAAACTCAGACCATATCTCAATTATATTATGCACACAGAAGTTGTTATGCAGGCTACTAGACAAAGTTGTATAGCAGTGAAAGAAATTTTGAACAAAACGCCCATTGACATAGCTAATAACACAATGAGTTTCCTGAATATCTTGTTAGAAGATGATTCAAAGACAACAGGGATTAAAGAAATAATTTCAGTCATCACTTGGGAAAGGAAGTTTGTGGGTAAGCATCATCATCTTGAAACAGTACAAGCCAAAATTGACATAATGCAACATCAAGTCAAGATGTTCATTGAATTGTTTACACCTGTGTTTAAAAAGGGTTTACCTTTCTTCTGGGAAGAAAGTGGTTAACTGTTTTCTCAGACACAGTAGCATGCACAATTGGTTAGGTGCAGACTAGACCATAAGAAGTTTGAATATATGCAGCAATCTTTGTCTAGGAAAACAATAGTAGATAAATTGTCTGAAGACTTTGAGATATTGCATATCTTCAGAGCCACTTGTGCACAGTTGCCAAAAATTTCTCATGTGGACCACATGGAACTAAGGGTGTTGGCAAAGGAAATGGCCAACTTAGAGCTGCCAACTGTAGATCAATGGAAGGCAATTAAAAAATATGGGAAAACTAAGTACATGTTGCGCGGGTGAAGACTTGTTGAAGACCATTGAAGATTAATTAGTTAACATTTTATAGTTTTTTTCTTGAGTAGGTATTAGTTAGAGAACCAAATGACAGATGTAAAAGGGAATTTATTTGCCTATTTTTAGCATAGAGTTAGTTATCATCTCATGGAGCATAATTTTGTATTTAAGGAAGTTTTTACATTGTAACAAGGTTTGGAACCTGTGAGAGATTTTGTATTGTAATCGAGATTCAGAATATTAATAAAATTTCATATCCAAGATGGACTTTGACAGAGATTCTTGTGTTATCATGTTTTCAGTTTGTACTTTCTTTCCTTATATGTGCACGTGTTTTCATATTTAAACTTCCATTCTATTTTCCGTTCATTCTTAAATGAGTTTATAATGGTTTAGAATTCAATCCATATGCACTGTTCCATTGGTTTTAAGTATTCACAAAGCCTTTCATCTAAAGTTAATGGTGGATTCATTCTTGATAGATGCCCACATTAATAGATTGTTTCTGAAATTATTCTATATCACCAGAAAACAAGCATTTTGACTGTGAAGTAGTAACTACCCTGCCTTTGTTAAAATTACTTTGCAACAACACTATAAATGTTTATTGTCCTACAAGACTCCATGCCCATGGAGAACTTGTTTCAACCACCATCAATATTAAATTTTGTTTCTTGTTAAATATATCTAGCCTGTGAGCTAAATACTGAGAGATCCCTCTCTAGAGAGAAAGAAGCCAATTTTCTTTCTTAGAGCTTGGTTTTGTGGTTACCTTGGGGTTATCCTTTCACAACCGGGGGTACATTCTAAGTCATAACACCTGAGATGAATGGTTTCTATCTTGTGATTGTGTTTCTTTCAGTGATTTTGTATATGCTATTGTTGTTAAATTGAATTGAATACTATTGTTCTTAACAAATATTAGTATATTCAAGTATTTTACTTGAATTGTGTTAGGCTCCACGTATCATATCACTATATTACTTAGCATATGATGTATTGAAGGGATTATGGAAAATACATTTTGCAGATGGATGTGATTTCATATCATCACCCTCCAAAATAATCATTCATGTATTATTTTTTGAATATTTCACTGGAAACTCTTCCCACACTTTGTCCATTTTTTTGTCTCTTTCCTTCCTTATCTATGGTGCATCTCTCTTGAAACCATAAAATTTTGATCCCCAGTTGATTTTTATTTTTCCTTTGTCCCTATATATTAAATAAACAATGTTTTTCTTTCATTAACATCATGTTTAGATGACCAAATTTCCACATCAAATTTTGCAAGACATGCGTCCAAAAATCGCATTGCATTTGGTCATGATTTATATAATGTTCCCTTGTACTTAAATTGAAATTATTCATAAGTTCTTTCATTCACCCTTTTTTTTATTTTTTGGAGGCATTTTCGTTGTCTTTCTTGCAAAATAGAAAACCTTCCATTTAAAATGTGAATAATATTTTTGTATAGGGATTTGCACAGAAAAAGTGCATGTAATGTATTCCGTAATAAATTCATTTGACCAAAATAGGTAGAAGATAATAATTGTATGTTACTTGTCAATGATTGGAGAACTTTTTATTGGAGAGTAATAGTGCTTGCGCTACCTTGTTTTTCCACCAAATCCCTTCCTGATTTGTTATTCTCCAAGGTTCTCAACTCCATTGTGCTTGATTGGAAAATATTTATGGGAATCCTTGATCCTTTATCTTGTTTTGGATAATCCACATGTCTAAAAACATTTGAATTGTCTTGGTCTGCAAATTTGTAAGTATTCATTTTTTTTATAACTTTTATCAAGTTTTCAAAGTTACTATAATACCATCCTTGATCATAATTTATATAATTTAACATATTTTGTTTGAAAGATCAATTATGATCTTCTTGTTTTTTAGACCCTTCTTGTCCATGAGTTTGCTAATTATTTATGGATTCTCCATAACCCTTAATGTCTTCATTTGATATTATAATTTTATTTGATGATACAGAGTGTCTTCTATATTTAAATCTAGTAGAAAATGATGAATTTGAAAATGTTATTGAACATTACCGATCGCAAAAATAAAATACAATGAAATGTGACATTTGAAAATGTTAATACAAATACATTGCTTTATATCCAATTCATGGTAGAAAACTTTCATTAACAGCTCTTGTTGTATTGTCTCCATCATATAAATACTTCTTCGATTTGGCAACCTAGTCAGTGAACGAAGAACTCTACCTCTTACATATAGTGTAGCGCCTTTTTTTTAACCCGACATGTAAAAAAATGTAAATATTGATGACAAAGAAAGAGACTAGATATTTATGGTCCAGAATTAACAAGCTATGTAAATTTGTAAATTTTCACTCTTTAATATAAAATCCATGACTACTGCATAAGAAAGGACAAAAGAAGAGATGGGGGACTATATTTCAACAAGGGGAAGAGAGAGAATGATTATCCCAGGCCTAGGGTTAGAGGGGGAAAAGTTCCCAACCAATGCATGGAACTTGTTTAACTCTCTTCAGGAAATGGAAGAGAGATGTGGGACTATATTTCAACAAGGGGAAGAGAGAGAATGATTATCCCAAGCCTAGGATTAGAGGGGGAAAGGTTCCCAACCAATGCATGGAACTTGTTTAACTCTCTTTAGGAAATGGAAAAGTTTCCAACCTAATGCATCCTTCCATTTCCATGTGGCTAGTTCTTATCAACTTTGGTGCCACATGGCTAGCCTCAACCATGCATATAAATAGAGAGAGCTAACACATCATTCATTCATTCCTTCATGTCAAAGACAATAATTTTTGGATTCTAGAACCTAAATTCTTGCAATAGAACCCATGTCATCCATACTACCATCACCATACCACCATTACCCTATTACACATGGAGAGCCAAATGGAACTCCCTAGAGTCCTGGAATGAAGAGTTCCTGGCTGGATTGTGCTAGAGCCTTGGAAGGGAATTGGGGTAGAAAAACTAAGTTACCTTTAGCTTAAAGAAGAGATATCTAGGTATTGTTAACTAAGAGAAGGGAGCCCCATTCCTTAGGTTGTGCATGTTGAGGGGAAAGGATTGTTAGAGGATTGGGATAACCGTGGCCAAAGAATGCAAGACCATCTTATGGATTGGTAGTCCCATCTTGAGGGTGGCCTATCAAAGTAAGATATGGCTTAACAGAGCCTACGATTGGGTGGAATGTCCTTGTTCTATAGATAATTGATTAAATTTCCAGGTAAGTACTCCCATGTGTATCAATGAGTTGTAAATATATTTGAATGTGCTTAGCATAATTATTGTTTTATGTTTACATAATTGTATGGAATGACTGTTTTTTTGTGGGGTGCATTCATGATAAATATGCTTTCATTATTTATGTACATGTTTATATTAGCCATGGTGTTCAAATACATTCATAATTCCAACATAAAACTTAATTAAACTAGTAGAAAGATGGATTAGGATAACATAGGTGTTTAAGGGTAAAATTATGGATGTTTCCTAGTCTAATTGGAATTACGAGGTCACTGGGTTCGTGACATATAATTAACGAACTGTACCTTGAGAAGAGATCAATTTGGAAACCATGTGGTCCCAGAACTACGATTTCCATTCTTTTGCAAAAAAAAATTCCTCAAACTATCATTCAAAACCTTGGACAAAGTTAGACTAATCATTGGCTAGTTCTCATCCTTCCAAAACATATCCATATGAAGAGTAGACAAATCATCCCCATCCAATCCAACTCTTCAATACTTTATAACAAAGAATACTATAAAAAATTTATTTGAGAAATCTCTTTAAACTCATTTGGTAGGATATTCCCTTACTACATTTTTTAAAAAAATTCTTGCATAGTTGAGTGAATATTCTTTCATATAGCCAAAAGCATAATTACACATATAAAAAATAGCAAGTCCACATTTGCAGTGCAACATCAAAAAAGGAAATGGATCTTAGTGTGTCGACCAAATACGTTGGATAACAACATTGACAAATGAATTGTGAGCTATATTTGATGGAGTTAGTGGACATACTGATCCGCTCTTTCTTGATATATATGTTCAATATTATCTCAACTTCCTTTGGTAATTTGGTACCATTATCCTGTTTTTATGCCTTTCTCTTATTTCTAACATATTTTGCTTGCTTATCAGATCCTAAAACATTGCACAATTGTTGGAAATGATTTGGATCAATATCATAGCTTTCAATGACTTTATCATCAGTTATTTCCTATGAATGAAAAATATCAAAATCATGAAATTTGAAATATTTAGAAACTGAATGCATGGTTGATCTCGCGCCCTTGATCCACTTGCAATATTGAAACGAAGTCTCTGCAAAAACACCTTTTTCAACTAATGTGCTCATCTAGATTGATCCTTTGATTATATTTTCCACCATAGTGGTCAATTCTTCTTCATGAATATCATGCAACAATCTAAAAATATAGATCCATGATTCTTTATCTTATTTTGAACAAAATCATATTGTTTGATGCTCTTGGGTGAGCATGGTAAGGAACCACTTTTGTAAATTTCGAATATAAATAGGCATTTTTTCCACAATCTATCAGATGTCAAAAGAAGAGTCATTAGGTGTCCTTAAGGATGTCCTTGGTTGTAACAACAAACTTATCCATACATTCACCTTGGAAAACCTACAAAGTTACACAATTGAAGATAATATTTAATTTAGTTATTTCAGAACACGGTTAGCAATTTGAGGGAATTCTTTGTTAAGAAGAACTTTATATCTACCATTGTTCACTTGAAATGTTTCCCTTTCCCCGGAATGATGGCCTACCACAGTATATAAATCTCTCCCTTGCTTTCACAACCTCATAAATGAAGGGAGTGTCTGCAAATTCCTTATTTGACAAATTTTGTTGTTTGCATAATTTGTTGATAATGTTTTGAGGAACATCTTTGTGTAAAAGAAAAGGTGTGCAATGACAATATATTGAATTCAAATTAGTTGATATTTATCATTTTCAATGATTTTTTTTGCATCTAGATAGTATGTTGTCCATCCAATATATAGAAATCTGATTTAGGCAAATTAATTTATTTCTCACTAGTGGCCTTAAGTTGTTTTGGGTGCCAGTTTTGGAGAAATAGTTTGGTGTGAACGGGGTTGCAGAAAAGTGGATAGCTTCAAAAAAGAAGTTGAGATTTAAGGAAGTCGAGATGTTTTGACAATGTTCAACCATAGAGTTGGCTAGTTGGTTAAGACGTTGTGTTCACTTACATTATTAGGATTAGGTAGTGGGCGTAGGGTATATGAAGAGCCTATAAATATGTAATGGGATGGGATTTTTGGGGTTAGATAGTTTTGTAACTTTATATACATTTTGTTACTATGTGGCTAAGATCTCAATGTACTATTGTGTAAGACTATGTGGCTAAGATCTCAATGTACTATTGTGTAAGTGTCGAAATACAAGTTGTAGAGATTCACAAGGATGAGATATGATCTGTAGGTTGTGTGCACAAACATAAAGCATTCTTTTATTACAAATCTTTAAATAATGAACACTTTTGAGGTTTTTTCCTATCTTACATTTCCACGTTAAAATCCATGGTGTCAAATTTGTTGTGATGTGTGTGTGATATGTTGTTTTGTTTACTCTTGCATCAGATGATAAGTAAATGTGATTAATGAAATAGTGAAAATGATAACTATGAGTGTTCCTGGTTATATGTCATAGTTGGTTAATATTTACTCTGTCAAAGTGAATGGCTTGTCAAAGATATGAGTTTATCAGACTTGTAGTTTCTATAATGTCGTTATGTTCCCATTATCCCTAAGGTCTACACTCAACTGCTACAGGGAAAAGCTAGGTAACTAATTAGGAAGGAAAGTTGAATACAGTTGTTTTGTTTTATATGGTTGTTTTAAAGGTAGGCCAAGGAAGGTCTATGTATAGTATGGAAACAATACATATAATAGAAGGAGCTATGAATGCACAGGTTTTGAATTATGAACTGAATATGTATCAAAACAAAGAAACATAACTGAAAACAAAAACATAAAATAAGTAAGCTACAAATTTTATGCATTTGTATCTCATCCACCATATAACAATGTTATATGTGTTAGTACCATTTTTAATCCTCCCTTGACCACCATAGTCTAAATGTTAGTTTCCTATCTTAGAAGTATGTTGTCACTTCATTAGTGCCATGGGGAAATTATTTGGGACACACCTACCACCTAATGCACTAGTTTGCATGATTTTGGGAACTCCAAAGGCCAATCCCTATAATTTAGGAACCCACACTGATTCATGGGAGTCCCACCATCAGTTCACCCTAGTCTGTGTTGAGTTATGCTTCAATGGGAATATGTTAGTTCACTTTTAGTTAGACTAGTTGCATGATTTAAGGATATTGGGCTCCTTTGCTCACCTCCCTATGTCATTTAATTCATTGTGAGGTGTTTCAGTTGTCCATAACTACAATAGAGAGCCTCCAGTGGTGATTTTTCCATAGTTAGTGGCATTTGGAGTCAGTCCAAGTCATGGGATTCAAATCACTTTTAGAGGATTTGAATTCCTTGTATAGCATTATGGATGTATTACATACAGATTACTTATTATGAAATTATTCTTATGCTAGCAATTTTTTTCCTCTTGTCTGAATAATTTTACCATGATTATTTGATCAATTTAGCACTGAAATTATTCTTCCTTATTCAATATTCTTTCACAGTGAGCTTCAATCCATCTTGAAGATCCTAAATCATTGCTAAATTTATATGTGATCAGAGCAGGTGATCAAACCAACTTCAATCCTTAGAAACTTTCATTGATGCACCAAAAGCAACTGGGTTCCACATAATTTTTGGTATCTGTGGCTTGCTCCCTCTAGATTTATTGAGAGAATTCTAATCAAGTGAGAAACACCCTGATAATGTGCACATGTTGAAGTATAGACTGATTGAATTGGTTTGACTTTGACTTGAATGTTTTCTTTTGTACGTAAATTGAGGAATTCAGAAGAATTATGTTGTTACTAAAGCTACAAAATGGAGAATTCAGCAACCTTGACACCAGGGATCCCCACACCCTTCAATAGACTTGATTGGAGGCCTGATCTGCATATTTTGTTGTGCAACAAAGGTCTGTATAGGTTCACTATGGCCAAGGAGGTCGAGCCCAAATAGCCTTTACAGAAGTCAAATTATCTAAACAAACTGGATGAAGCCTTTGGTTTCATGTGAATTCATACCTACAGGGAGTTGCTATTCCATCTTGATGGATTAAAAACTCCAAGGGAAGTATGGAAGAATATGAAATCACTGTTTGAAAAGAAGGATGAGCTCAAAGGAAATATTCTGGAGAATGAATTGATTTCTCTTCAACCCAGCGATTTCAAAAGCATCCAGCAATTATTCTCCAAATTAAAATCCTTTGTCATGTAGTGCAAGTAGTGTGGTATTGACAAGAAGTATGAGCAATTGGTGCTCTCCATGCTGAGCAAAATTGGCCCATAATTCTCAGTGTTCGTGTCCACTTTTAATTCCAAGATATTGACAACTCCAAACTGGAAAATGCCCTCTCTTGATGCATTCACATAATATCTTATTCAAGAACAAGATTAGCTGATACAGATGGGATCCCTTAAATACCTGTAAAAATCAATCTCTCTTGGTTGGGGAGACCAAGAATGTGGAAGCCAAAGGGAAACAGAAAGGAAAGCATAAAAATAACTCTGATATCAAACCTAAGGAGAAGCAAAATCCTTCAGAAGGAGACTCGGGTTCTAATAAGGACAAAAACAAAAGGTTTGAAAAGTCCAAGTGCTCATACTGCAAGAGAGTGAATCATCTAGAGAACCTATGTATGAATGAAACCATAGACCAAATGTCTAGAATCCTTGAACAGAACAATATTTCCCTTCATGAAGGTGTAAGGAAGCCTGATCCTAGAAACAATACTGAAGATCATGAGAGATGACATGCACTGAAGGTAGGTTTCTCTTAGTCACACTCTTTTCTCATTGATTCTGGAGCCTCCAACCACATGGTTTCCTCCAAGGAATCATTCTATTTTTTGGATCTCTATAGTTTTCCTAGAACACACATGGGATATGACTCTCAGATCCCATATTTTTGGAAATTTTCAATTCATTTTGAGCATGGATTGTTCAAAAATGTCCTCTATGTTCCCTCCCTAGCAACAAATATATTGTCTGTATATTAGATGACCCATACATGATCACCAAAGTGAGTCATATTTGATCCCGACTCAATGGATATCTCATAAATATCTACTAGGAACCTGATAGTTAAAGGAGCTACAAATCATTCCTTCAAGGAATATGAATTCTCACATTTCCTTCTGCATTCATATCCAAGTGCCCTATTGAATCATGCTAATGATACTAGAAAAATTTTCCATGAAATATTTGGCTATGTAAATTTCAAATATCTCCAACAGCTACATAATGAAGAGATGGTTGATGGATTTCCTTTCATCAAGTCCTCTCAAGGTGTCTACAATGGTTTCTTGGAAGGTAAGCATCCAAAGTGAAGATATGCAGTTGGGAAGGAAAGAAGAGCTATCTCTACACTTGATATGGTTCATAGTGATGTCTCCGTAACAATTCCTACAACATCCATGAATGGATCCAAATACTTTCTAACCTTCATTGATGAATACTAAAGGTATTTTTGGATCTCTTTCTTAAGAAGAAGTCTAAGGTGTTTAAAAACTTCAAAGTTTTCTCAGACTTAGCTGAGAACACTCTTGGGAAGAATATCAAAGCACTTATATCAGATATTGGAGGAGAGTACATCAAAATAGATTTCCACTGACTGTGTGCTTCAAAAGGCATTAAAATGCAACATTCAGTTCCATACACACCGCAACAAAATGGTGTCGATGAGAGGAAGAACAAATCCTTAAAAGAGATGGATACCTTCCTTATTGAAGCAAGAGATCTTCCATCATATATGTGGGATGAAGTAATGAAACGTTCTTTGTACATACAAAACCGAGTACCTCGCAAGTTAGTGGTTAGGGTCACTCCATTCCAAGCACCGATGAGACATAAGGCTAATGTCTCACATCTACGGGTTTTTGGATCCAAAGCATGGTCCAAAATTCCATCTGACAAAAGGAAAGCCTTCCAACCTCAACGTAGTGAATGCATTCTACTAGGATATGAAGATGATGCAAAATCTTAAAAAATAATGGAGATTGCAACAAGAAGATGCTTCATAAAAGGGAGTGTCCAATTCAATGAAGATACGTTGCATGATATACAACCAGCTGAAGAGGAAGGCATAAATACTCAAACAATTCCATTTGCATATGATGATGTCTTTACTAATGTTTTAGATCCAGATTCCAAAGATGAGGGTCAAGAACATAAATATCTTGATATTGAGAATGAATATCAAGTAGATCTATATCCAAATCCAAAACATTTTCTCCCAATCTAAGGCCTAAATGGGCCCAAGAACTCATTGAAGTTGTTGGTAATAGTGTTGGGGATCCATTTGACATAAGAAGAACTAGATCTTAATTTTAGAATGAAAACCTTGTCAATTCCATATAGATCCACTTATCCTATAGAGGTGCTTCACGATGTTGAGGTTTGATCCACAATCCTACAAAAAGGATTTCCATTATCCAAGAAGGCAGGAAGACATGGATGATGAATATGGTTTTCTACAAGATAAAAATAGCTGCTACCTTGTGTATGAGAGAAACCTCTTGCAATAAATAATCAAAATGCAAGATATAACAGAAATAGCAGAACATAGAAGGAGTTTGTTGATCATAGACCACTTCGAGGGGGAAACCTACTTTGACCAAGATCAATACAAATAACTCATGGATTCCTTCATTGGACTCAACACGTACTTATATACTAAGTATAATATAAACAAATATTACTCTCCATGAATGTGGGATAATAGAATATAATCACTGGATGACTTACAAAGCATATGCATCCAACAACAGTATACTAAAAAAGTGAAGAGAAGGGTTTACACAGGTTCCTAACATTCCCTCCCTCTTAGAAATGCTTTGTCCTCAAAGATTTAGATGTGGAAATTGTTGTTGAATATGAAGGAGTGGTTCCCATGTACATCCTCTGGTTGCATTCCGTGCCACTAAATTAATACCTGTGTGATGGATCAAGAGATAAGTTGACGAGTGCGCCTATTGAGGATGGCCTCTAGATCCAAAATGATGGATCCTTCATTATTTAGTTTTGGTAAAGCAATTTTTTCTTTGATGTTGGTGCAAATAAATTTCTAAAGACAAGAGACATGAAATACTGGGTGGATGCAAGAAGAAGGAGGAAGTTCCAATTTATAAGGAATGAACCCAATCTTCTGAAGAACCTTATATGGCCCATAAAATTTTTGAGCTAGCTTATTATGCCCTTTAATTTTTAGGGAGTAATGCTTGTAAGGTTGTAGATGAAGAAAAACCATATCACTGACTTGAAATTTGTGCTTAGAACAATGTTTATCATCTTGTTGTTTCATTTTGTTTCTTTCCATGTGAAGAGTGTCCTAAAAAATGTGAAGAATTTGATTTTGGTTTCAGGGAACTGTGCCAACTTCCTGAACTACTGAACTGCTAGGGGTGTATGGAAGGAGCACTAGTTATGCCTTATCATAGAATTCTTCATATGGATTCATTTTAGATGCAGTGTAGTAGGAGGTGTTGTACCACTATTCAGCGAGAGGGAGCCACTTTTCCCATTGATGTTTTTGTTAAGAGGTGAAGCAATGAATATAAGTTTCCAAACATTTGTTCATAACTTCAGCCTAACCATCTATTTGTTAGTGATACCCTGAACTCATCTTTAGTTTCGTGCAAGTGTGGTGAAATAGTTCTGTCCAAAAATTACTTGTGAAATTTGCATCACGATCTGAGACAATGGAAGAAAGGGATTCCACGAAGATGGAAGATATTGTCCATGAAAATTTGTGTGACCGAGGAGGTGGTATATGGATGGTTGGGGGCACAAAAATGACCATATTTGGAGAGGTGATCAACCACAAACAACATCACTACATTCCCTCTATATTTAGGGATCCCTTCAATGAAATCCATCGAAATATATGTTGAAATCCATGTAGGCATGAGAAAGGATTCGAGCAATCCTAGAAGGAGTGTCATTTCACCCTTGTGGCGATGGAAGGTATAACATTCAACCACCATTTGTTGAATTTCCCTTTTCATTAACTTCCAAAATAATTTATGTTGTTCCCACTCATATGTTTTGTGGAACCTAGAGTTCCCTACCAATGGAGAAGCATGGATTTCATAGAAGACACCCCGTTGAGGATCTGTGCTCTAGGGAAGCACCAGACGGCCCTTGTATCTCATAGAAGTACAATAATAAGAGTAATGTGGTAAAACAAAAGGTTTATTGGCCAACTGTTGGAAAATTTAGATAATGAATAGTCATTGACATAGCCTTGTTGAATAGATTGCAACCAATTTGGAATAGGCATAGAAGTAGTTGAAAGAGAGATGTGGCCATCAAATGTGTGAGAAAGAGAATCTGCCACAAGATTATCCTTACCCTTCTTGTAAGTGATCTCATAGTCATAAACCATGAGTTTTCTAACCCATTTCTATTGTGTTGGGGGTGAGACCCATTGTTCCAGGAAATATTTTAGACTATGGTAATCAATCTTAACACATAAATGATTCCCTAATAGGCATGGTCACTACTTCAATACTACATGCAAAATAGCCATCATTTCCTTCTCATATGTAGAGGCAGATAAATTCTTACAAGAAAGGGATTTGTTGGTGAACGCAATGGGATGTTCATCATGAAGGAGAACAACACCAATTCCATTGTTGCAAGAATCACTCTCAATAGTGAAGGGCTTGGAAAAATCGGGCATATCTAGAACAAGTTTGCTACACATAGCTTGTTTCAATATGTCAAATGCACACTTAGCAACATGTGTCCATGTAAAATCATCGTTTTTCAATAGAGTTGTTAATGGAGCTGTAATCTTCCTGTAATCCTTGAAAAACTTGCAGTAGTAGCCAGTCAGTCCCAAAAAACCATGAAGGATGTTGAGTGTATGAGGATGCGGCCAATTTTTAATGGAATCTATTTTTGAAGGATCCATGTGAACCCCTTGTGTGGAAACAGTATTCCTGAGATACTCTACTTCCTCTTTCCCAAATATACATTTAGACTATTTGGCATGGAGATGATGATCACATAAAATTTGCAGTACAAGATCCAGATGTTGGAGATGCTCAACCCATGTTTTACTATAGATGAGGATATCATCAAAGAAGACCATAATGAAGTTTTGTAAGTAGGGACATAATGTTTTATTCATCAATGCCTAGAATGTGGAAGGATCATTAGTGAGGACAAAGGGCATAACAAAAAAATCATAGTGGCCATCATGTGTGCGGAAAGTTGTTTTATGGATATCATCCTCATGAACCTGAATTTGGTGATACCCAGAACGAAGATCCAGATTGGAGAAAACATGAGCACCATAAGCTCATCAAGAATGTCATCAACAATGGAAATTGGAAACGTATCCTTGATTGTGATATGATTAAGTGCTCAAAAGTTAATGCAGAGGCGCCATGACCCATATTTTTTTCGGACAAGAAGAACTGGTGAAGAAAAGGAAATGGTACTAGGGAAAATAATACCTTGCTTTAGTAAGTCCCGAATGAGCATCTCAATGTTTGTTTTTTGGTGAAACGAGTAGCGATAGGGCCTAAATTTGGGAGGTAATCTTCCAAGAAGGATCAGGATATGATTTTCCTCTGGTGTTGAAGGTGAAAATCCCACTGGTTCAACAAAGACACATGCATATCGATCTAAAATTTATTATAGATCTAAGGGAGTAGTGGAGATCGCTAATGGTTGCATCTGAATGGAATGGAGTTGAGCGATGAAACCATGTGAATTCTTCTTAAGGATATTTTCCATGCGATGTGAATTGATGATGTTGAGAGACCCTGATTGTAAGCCCTTCAATGTGTTTTTTTTCCATTGACTGGAAACTGCATCCAAATTTTAGCAAAATCCCATAAGATGGGTGCAAGTGTGCATAACCATTGAGTGCACAAAACCACATAAAATCCTCTTAAGGGTGAGAAAAACATGTCAGAGTGCAAGTTTTAAGCTCTGATAGAGATACGTACATTGCGACACTTCACCAAGCAAGGTAAGTTTCCCCCATTGGTAATCATGACTTCAAAGCTGGGGTAAGAAAGGAAAAAATAATCAGCCTATTTGGCAATCTGAGGGTCAATGATGTTATGAGTGATACAAGAATTAATGAGTATTGTAAGAGGGATATTCTTGAATAAACCCTTGACCTGCATGGTTTGTGGGGTGGTGACTCCAACTAATTCATGGAGAGATATCTCTGGGTGGTCATCTTGAGGAGGAGGGTCAACAAGGAGGTGCTAAATGTTGACTCGATCATCTACTGGATCTTGAGTATCTTCACAAATTTCATGTGCAGGAGGAGAATCCACATCCAAGAGATCAAACTCTCGCCTAGCACATATATGACCTCGAGTGAATTTATCATCACAATTATAACAAAGTCTTTTTTCTCTACATGCCCACATCTCAGTGTCAAAAAAATGCTTTATAGGAGTGGTTTTAGGAGCTGACATGATTGGAGATATTTAGAAAACCATATTTTTTAATGGAAAAAAGTGGATTTGGAGCACTGTTGAGATATGATCTTTTCCTCCACCAACTTATCCAGCCCTAGGTCTTCCATCATTTTGTTGGAACAAAACATTTTAACCTCATATGGATTGCATCATTTAGATCACTGATAAAACAAATCTTGTAGAATGCATCGGTCAATCCCTCTGTGTTATTGGCCAGTTTCTCAAATTATGTTTGATACTCTCTCACAATCCTAGTTTGGTGAAGTTCAGTGAGTGTTCATGTGAAGTCATCAAAAGAACTAGGGAAAAATAGTTGCATAATGAGTTGGCGAAAATCTGTCTATTTTGTCACTTCATGAGCCTTGATGTACCAACGAAAACATTGAAGGGCTTCATGTTCTAGATGAAAGGATGCAAGGTGGACTTTGTTGACATCAAATGTGTTATGTAGACTGAAATAATGTTATTCCCTTTATGTCCATCCAGTCGGATCATCACTATTGAAGCGAGGAAAATCAAGCTTTGGCCCATGAAGATTGCTGGAAGAAGAGAACCCAGTGTCTGTAGAAGACTCCGACTGTCGTCTATTGTTCATGGTTGAATGCTGAAGATGGAGGCCAAGAATATTTTCACCCAGATCTTAGAGTTTGGTCTTGAGGTGGGCAAGTTTGTCTTCCATTTCTTTGTTTTATCCTGTGTCAATGATAACCATAACCAGGAGTTTTTTTTTAGGGGGGGAATGGGTAGAAAAAAAAAACATAATTTTTTTAGAAAATGAAACTTTAGAGTTGGGAAAAAATCTGATGGGTAATTACGGTTTGACTAGGTTTTTGACACTTTTTGAGAGACAAGGAAGCAAATGTGGATTTTAGAAGTAGGGTGAAAGAATGGGAAATTTTTTTAAAGATGGACAAGGAAGAGAAAATAGGAAATGAACATTGTGGAGAAATTTGAAGGTGATTGGGTGAGAATTGAAGAAGTTATGAAAAAACTTAAAAATAGACAAATGTGGGTTTTATGGATTTGAAAAGTGGAATTTGGGATAGGTTCCTCGAGGAAGGGGATATTCATAATGGAATTGTAGGGGTTCTAGTGAATTTTCAAGGGAAACAAAGCTAAAGAAAAGAAGATATGGCAAAGAAACAAAAAAATATACTCTTGTTTCAGTGGAATTGATCTATGATGGCTCTGGACAGATGCAATTTGTTATTTATCTACTGGAAATAGATATGGACTCCAGGTATGTTCATCTTCCTAAAGGTTCAGTGGATTCACTTGACCACCAACGTTGTATAATGGCTTGTGTATTGGGGCAATACCCCTAAATTCATGACTTAGATAAAACTGATAACTGCTTTGCCACACACAATAGCTCTTGGTTTACCTCACAAGTGGGAACTAGTCAATCAGGTAGGGTTCTTGCCCTTTTCGGTGGAAGGTCCTCTCAATGTCCAAATACTTCATGGTTCCTTTGGTACTCCTCACAATGAGTTTGAGGGTTATGCCCAGGTACTTCGCACAATTAAGCTGATAGGGGTTATTCCCTAATCTGAACATACAATTGCATTAGGGGAATTTTGAAGTAAAAAATGGGCCTCCAAACAAAAAATGTACTATCAAAATTCACCTTAAAAGAACCAATCACATTCTCGAGGATGACATTATCTATAATAGTTGAGGTGGCATTGGTTGAGTTAAGGATGCTTCTCTTGCTAGGTTTCTGTGGTGATTATCTTCAACAATGCAATTCGGAATATCCACAGATCTCATGATTTTCATCATGAGATGCTTATTTGTTAAATTTTAAATGGTGATTGAAAACCCATAGTTAACTATATCAATGTTGTAAGTAAAGTACTCATTATGAAAATAGTACTCATAGATTATTTTTGAATATAATATAAATGTACTAAAGTACTCTTAAAGTACTTAGAAATAAAAGTACTCTTTATATTTCAATATAAAATAAATTACAAATACAAAAAAATAAATGTTTTATTTAAATGTAATTACTTTTTTATATTTCAATTTAAAATAAATTACAAATATAAAAAAAAGTAAATGCTCTATTCAAAACTAAAATTATGTAAGTATTTTTTTAATATTTAAAATATATATGTCAAATCTTTATTTAAAATCAAAATCATTTAACATCTTATAATAAAAACAATTTGATGATTAATAGTTTTTGTTTTTTAAATACTTACTATATATAATAATCTATTATAATTATTATTTAAATATAAAAAAAAATATTTATTTATTTTACAAAAATAAAATATTATATTATAATAAATTACTATATATATATATATATTCTCAACTCGTTAAATTTCAATATTAATATTTTTTTTTTTTTAAATTTAGGTATTATTCAAGGTTCATATTTTACTATCACAATTTAACCTTTGAAACATCTACATCTATATCAACATAAATTAGACATGTACATTGAAGGTACAAAACCAAATACATACATAAAATCTTAATGTAGCGATTTGAATGAACTATTATATCATAATAAGATATTATATTATTATAATTTTTATTACATATAATAATAATATTTATTACATATAATCTCATTTACTTAATATTAACTCAACTTTTTCGTGGTAGAAATTTATGTACTATTCCTTCATTCTAATATTAACACATTTTTTTAATTTATTTAATGATGTTATTAATTATTGCATTAAAAATAATATATAATATACACAAGAAACTATTAAAAATGAGTTTACAAGTGATTTTGAAGGTATATTAAAAAGATTAAAAATAAATTTAAATTTTTTATTTATTTATAGTTCTATATTTATATTTTAATCTTTTTGGCTTGAAAAATGGCTTTCTCCAGTAGGGAAACTTGCTGAAGGGGAATCTGGGTTGGAGTTTTGCCAGAGCATGCAGCTTCCAGCCTATCTAGGTCTATATATATATATATATATATATATATATATATATATATATATATAAGAAATGACAATTTATTCATTTAAATTTAACTTTATGTTTAAAATTCAAAATTATAAATACATGGTTTATAAACATATTTTGAATATTGAAGAAGTAACTTATGTTTCAAATTTCAAAATTAATATATTTTATTTTCGAGTACATTACTTTACAAGTATATTCATCATATTATATTCAAAAGTAAGTTATGTAATCAAAAGTACTTTACTTTTAGTCATATCAATCATATTATATTTAAAAGTAATTTATGTACTGAAAAGTAATTTACTTTTAGTCGTATCAAAGATGATTTTTTTATTTGTTTTATTTTAGACATCTTTTCAATTTAATTTAACCATAGTTGCATTGGTTATAATGTAAGAGATGAGTTGTAAATATACCTTCCTCACAAAATAGTTAACTCATAATATTTTAATATATCTCTTATGAGGCCCATTTTAGACCTCAAAATTCCCCTAATGAAATGAACAATACAGATGCAAATAAGAATAACTATTGCAATAATCACAGTGCAGGGAAGCCAGTGCAAAACAATTTGGCAGAAATTTTACCCAACGAGCCAAAGAAAGTGCTATGATACGATATGAAATAAACCTCCTGTAATAAATAATTAAAATGCATGATATAACAGAAATATAGGAACACATAAGGAACTTATTGAGCACAATCCACTTCGAGGAGGAAACTTCCTTTGATAAATCTCAATACAAATAACTTGTTGATGCATTCATTGGCCTCAATATGTACTTATATACTAAGTCTAATCTGGTTAGTTGCAAATGGGTATTCATAAGTTCATGGGATGTCTATAACGAAACATTTACCCATGTTGCAAGAATGGACACCATAAGGATGGTTTTGACCATTGCAGCTTAAAAGATGTGGGAGGTACATCACATGTATGTGAAGAGTGCCTTCCTCCATGGTGACTTGGAAGAAGAGATCTACATGAGACAACCTAAGGGGTACATTGAATATTCCTCCTTGGTTTGCAAACTATGGAAATATTTTCATGGGCTCAAGTAAGACCCAAGGGCATGACATGCCAAGGTGGTTTCCTTCTTACTGTCACAAAATTTCAAAAGGTGCAAATATGACTGCAATGTCTACACTCATCATAACGCAAGATTCTTATTATTGATTGTACTGTATATGGACGAACTTGCTCATTACTAGTGGTTCAACTGCTGAATCGAGGGATATCAAGACATGTTTGAGCAAGGAATTCTCCATGATATATATAGAGATTTTAAGGAAGTTTATTGGCCTTGAAGTGAATAAAAATGATTCGGGGATCATGATTACTTAGTCTAGATACAGTGGTGATTTTCTCAAAATATTTTATACGTCTGATTGCAAAGATGCATCCTTCTCCTTCTTATCTGACATCAAATTGGAAGAAGGTGGTTCTACACCACTGCTTGATAGTACTCTCTACAGACAGATGATTGGTAGCTTATTGTACCTTACTCACTCGAGACCATACTTTTCATATGCAGTGAGTGTTGTTGCTAGGTTCATGTAGGAGCCATGTGAGCTGCATTGGAATGTAGAAAATCACATCTTGCATTATTTGCAGGGTACTAGAGAGTTTGGGATTCACTATTATGTTGGTGCTCAACTAGATTTGGTTGCTTTTACTAATTCAGATTGGGTTGGAGACAACATTGATAGAAATATAGTTCGGGATTTTTGTTCATGTTGGTATCTGGACCAATCCGCTGGTTAGGAAAGAAGCAAGCAACTCTTGTGTTAAGATTTCACATGCTCAGCTATATATCATTAGTGTTTAATTCAAATTCACAACAATAGCATATGCAGAATCACTGAAAGAAACAAAATCATAATATAGACACAGATTTATCTTGGGAATCCCTCAAGGGGAAGAAAACCCAACAAAACTTCCTATGTATAATATGTATAAGATAAAACCTCAAAACATGCAATCCTCCTCCTTGCTAGTATCTCTCTCTCTCTCTCTCCTATGTGCAATACACAAGTGTGAGTCTGTGTTTAAATCAGTAATGCAACTCCTCTATTTATACTCTTTTTGTCACTTGACATTTAACCTAACAATTCGACTTCACCTAGGAAATTACAAAACAATATTAGATTATATTATATTAGGTTACTATTTACTTGACTTATAATGGAGGATTTACCTCATGACTCTATGATGACCAATTACAATAATACCATCCTAATGGAGGAATAAGAACATCTCCCTTAGGGTACATCAGTAAAATGAATTTAGAACATCCTTTCAAGTTACAATATTTCAACACTCCCCCTTAACGAGAATGGTATTCTACTGACAACAACATCATCGACTATATGAGTAACGAGACAGAGCATATTCAACAGTATCAAGATAATACATATATACATCATAGGAAGATTTTAACAATCAACAAATGAAATAGTTACTCTTTAATGTCTTCAGTACTGGAACATTGTCTTCTATAGCACTGGTTCTTTATCTTCTGTAGCACTCGATCACTTGATCGTTTGCAGCAAGACTTCAATCTTCTTGATCCTTTATGGAAGCACTTCGATCTTATTAATCCTTTGCAGCAGTACTTTGATCTTCTCGATCCTTTACAACATCTCTTCAATCTTCTCGATCCTTTGCATAAACACTTTGATCTTCTTGATCCTTCGCAGCAACAATTCGATCTTCTCGATCCTTTGCAGCAGCACTTCGATCTTCTCGATCCTTTGCAACAACACTTCGACCTTCTTGATCCTTTGCATTAGCACTTCAATATTCTTGATCCTTTTCTGCAACACTACCTGCAGTACACATGATCACTTTGTGGGATGATCAATCCTTATCACTTTCGGAAATAGGTCTAAGCATGATGAAATCATCATCAACCTACTCCCCCTTAATGAGGAGGGTCCATAATATCGACTAGATTGATCGTCCCTAAATTAATGCAGTACCATATTGTCTACAACCAAATGTAGATTTCGTCCGCATGTGAATGCAGGACCTGTCATCTATAAGGACTCAACGTACACCATCCTCATCTTGTTAAGGCTAGGACCACTCCAAGCGAGTGTTATACTATGACATCTACATATGAATGTAGGAATGTATGCTACTACAGATCTCATCCGCACATGAATGCAGGACCTACCGTCCGTAAGGACTCAACGTAGAGAATCCTCAACTTTAAATATAGAACCCCTCCCAAGTGAGTGCTATCTATGACATCTACACATGAATGTAGGTACACTCTCCATGCAAGAGTAACGTCCTCTATTGTAGATTTCGTCTGCACATGAATGTAGGAACTTTCATCTGTAAGGACTTAACTTAGAGAATTCTCATCCTTAAAGCTAGGACCACTCGCAACCAAGTGTTATTTTACAGAATATACATATGAATGTAGGTACACTCTCCATGCAAGAGTAACATCTGCTGGACCATCCTCACGTAGTAAGTACCACTCTCAGGAGTAGAGTGTTATTGTCCTCAATACCATCCTTAAGAGAGGATACTATCATCCACAAGTGAATGTTGGACCTCGTCAGCATCTACAGGTGCACTTGGCCTCTTTCATATTGGAGCATCACTACCATCCCATCATCAATGAGAGTCTCATCATCACTCCCCCTTTCCATGTAGGATCAATATCATCAACCTACTCCCCCTTTATCTGAGGAGGGTTCACATGTTCGTCATATTTCTCCTTTCCGAGGAGCATCCATATCTTCGACCTGTTCCTCCTTTCTGAGAAGTGTCCAAATCATCATTGTTCCTCCTTTTGAGGAAATTCTTTTCGGACTACACCAATATTTTCACAGAATTATTCAGGCTTTACTCGAGATAGAGTGATGCCAAACCCGAACCAGAGTACTGTATTCAAATCACCAAATTGAACCAGTAAAATAATTCGAATCAACTTCCCTAGGAATAGTTAGGTTCTAAATTTAGCAGAACCTCTAAACTTAGTTGTCGAGCTAAGTCCTTTAGCAATACCTTTCCACAACACCTTTTGTGCAACTTGCGAGATGCAGGATGTGAGCGTACATCTTTCCAATTAAAATGGACCTCCTGCAATTACGTTCTCGCAATGGTCTTTCCACATGCGGGATGCACCTTTGCATTTTTTGAATTATGACTTTCACAAATCTTCTCCTGCAACTTCTGTTTGAACCGTTGATCTTCTGTGAGGTGGATTTGGACCTTTGATATGTTTTCCTTTGCGGATATAATCTACGACAATTATATATTTACGGATCCAATCTCCATATTCAATCTAACTTCATTTGTGGAATGTTCTTCCTTCAACTATTCTTCTGCAGAACTTCTCCCAGCTGCCGAATCTTCTTACACTTGATCTCGTCTGTCCAAACCTACACAGGTTTAGATCTCAGTTCTCATCGATCCTTGCATTGATCGATCTTTGTAGACCCTAAATCTATAGCAACTCTGCACATGCATTAATCATTCATGAAATCTAAAGTGGATTATTCATTTAACTCTCCCCTTCGATTGATCAAAAGCTCAATCAATCGATCTCTGTTTCCTCCCTCTCTGAAGCCATATTTCACATACGGGATTATCAACTATTAATAGGGAATAAATCAAACATTCATTTCATGAAATCATATATTCAAACTGAGATAAATTTACACATAGATATTTAGCTGAAATAAGCTTTTGCATTCATAGGTAGCAACTATACATACAAGCTAATCTCATAACCGATGTTCTAATACCCCTAGGCCTGATACAGCTTTAATTGGCCCTTACTCTGTCTCCTAAAGGCCTTACTTACCTCTCTAAGTATGATTTTTTCATCTATCTATGTCCCCTATCTATCTATCTACCATCTCTATGCCTTGTAGGCTTACATATATATATACAAACAAAATTCTGAAACCAATTATGGTTCAGATCCAATAAACACTCAACAATCTCCTACAATTCATCAACTGTTATCTATTTTAAGTAACTTTCAATCCTATCTCAATGACTCGCTCCATTTTACATGGATTGCTTACATAACTCATCTACTGACACATAACTCACCTAGTGACTCATCTAAATGACTCACCGTCATCTAGAATCACATATTTTACATTTATTTACAAAGTGATAGTTCGAAGACCATAAATTCAGAATTTAAGACCCCTTCTAGGCCTAAACAGACTTTGAAATTGAATTTGGATGGAGAGTAGGATGCTCTTGCATCAGACTCCCTAGGAAGAAATAAATATGGCCTCTAGGTCATAGCCTTCTATCTTCAATATACCTAGATCCCAAACCTTATGCTGTAACTGATCATCCATCTCATCATGTTGTGTTGTCTTTGTCATCTTCAGTTCTCCTGGTTTCCAAATTTTTTGCTGTAATGCTCCACTAGCTTTGGTTTTGCAATCTTTTTCTGTCATCCATCCTCTCTTGCTTCTTTTCTTCTTTTCTCTTCTGATGAAAATAATCATTCCTTCCTCATGCCTTCTTTGAGACATCTTCACCATCAACAACCTTAATTCTTCAATCTTTATGTCGAATCTATCCTCTGTTAAGTACACCTGCATCTTCTTTTGCTGAAACTGTTGTTGTCCCCTTGACTCTCTGTAGCTATCCACTAAATTGTAAAATAATTCAATGCTTTTACATGTTTTTTGATCTTTTCCAATGTTGTCATCAAACATTAAGCAGTCATGTTTATCAACCCTTGGATTGATCAACCAGTATTCTAACATTTCTAAGTCTCCATCATAATTTCTGAAGTTAGAAAAATTTCCCTTATCTTCAGTAACCAACTCCGCAACAAAAAATTCCTTTAGGTGTTGAGCACCCCTTTGAGACAATATAGTCTCTTCCGGTGTCATGACAAATTTCTTCCCCTCTCAGTCAACAACACATCTATCCAAATATGCAAGTGTTCTCTTTTGTTTATCTCCATGAGACCAGGTCTTCTCGTCTTTCAATCCTAGAACAAACTTATAGCTTTGGTCCATGTCAAGAATACATGGATAGTCTCCTTCTCCTTCCTTTACCTCTGGGGAAACCTTACAAGGTTCATTACATGTTATTCCTGCAGATACATACAATTCATTAATTTCAAAAACATTGAAATTTGTATCTCCCATTGAATTTCTTATTAGCATATTCTCTTACTGAGCTGAGCTCTCCCAAAAGTTCATGAGACTTTCAGCTATTCCCTCTTCTGTACCATCTTTTTCTAAGATGACTTTATGTTCTACTTCACAGCAATGAACATATTCTTTTGTCAATGGTCCAATTTTTCTTTTGGCTTTCTTCCCCAGAGCATTCATCCTATGCTTCACAACCTGCATACACACATCTTTTAAGTATCCTTCAATACCTACAGTCATACACCAATAAACAATTTCAAAAATATGAGACTCTAAAGTCCTTGTTGATATTTCCTCAGGCATCCCCCTGTTGTGTTGGTTTGAACACAACATCAATCTGTCAGCATCACCTATTTCTCCAATGGTCTGATACACAGGATGTATACACTCCTCATATGGTATCCTTTCATCTTCTATTTCAACATAATCATGTTATGTTATCATGCTTTTGGAAAGAACATCTTCTTCTTCTTCTTCAGATTTCATGACAGTCCAAGGTGGCTGTTCAACTTTTTCTCCCATCAGAATGCAATTCTGATTCTTCCCTATAGAAATGTCTTTGCATATTTATTTTTCTTCCTTCATCTCTAGATCATCTTCAATTGACTGTGTTCCTCCATCAAGAAACTCATCAATGATTTCCTTTTGTTGCAATATTTCATACCTTTCCTCATTTGAGATATTTTCTTCATCAAATTTTAAGATAGTTTCAAAAGCCTGTCCATCATTTGCAACAAAACCTACAAACATAAGCAAATCATTAGTCTAAAAAACATAAGACCTTTTGGTCTCATACGGCCTCATAGTCATCTCTTCCATAAGTTTATCTATACTCTTTACAGAATTCATGAGATTCTCAATTAGTTTCTCCTTTTCTGCTTCATCATCCTCTCCAAGCAAAGGATCATGTTCATGTTCACAATATGAAACCTTCATCTCAGATTCAACTTCTCTGAGTTATTTCTTCAATCCAGAAACCATATTTTGCTGTAGCTTCACCTGTAGTGAATGCCATCATACCTCCCTTTTCATGACCCAACCATACCTCTAGTTCCCTTCTTCAGTAGCTTGAATCTACTTCTCAAAACACAAAATGTCTTTTGCTAAATCTAGCAACTCTTTGTCATCTTCTTGTATTTTTTTCTTCTTTGTTCAGCTGTGTCTTTTCTTTGAACCCCTGTAATGAATTTTAGTAGTCATTGTTTCTATATCCTTCTCCTCTTTTGTGAACTTCATCCTATCCACTTGTGAACTGCTTCCCTAATCCTCCCTCAACAAGTCTCCACACTTGTCTATTATACCTCAACAAGCTATCTCTCCTTGAGATTGTCCTTTTGGTATCTCTCGTTCTTCTCCTCTAGAACTTTTTGGGCATCTCCTTTGCTCTTCTTGGCTTCTGCAATTCCACTTCTCTTTTGAGAACATACACTAGTCCTCTTTTTTCCAATATCTGTTGGATTTATGGGTTCTGCCACTACCTTCTCTTCTTAAGAAATTCTCTATTCTTTTCTGCTATAGATTTACATAACCAGAGTCAAAATATAAACATCAATCAATCCATACCTTTAGACTTTTCCACTTGTACAGTTGGCTGTAATATCTCCATTGCTATCTTCAAAAGATATTCCTCTTCATCAAGAACAAAATTGTCCTTGAGCACAAATCCCACTGTTGTTATTGTTGTAATCTGCAATCTTTTATCAATCCACAAGACTGTCAAATCCTTTCAAGGATTCTTCTACATTCCTAGGTGGCTAATAATCAAATTTAACCACACATTTTCTATCTACAATCAATCCTGAATACCCTCTTATCTGACTAACCTTCTCATACAATCGTTAGTCTTCAAATTTAAAATAAGTATTAAAAATCAGAGATTGATTTACCTTTCATGCAGAATACTTATTCTTCCCTCCTCATGCATCACTGAGCTTCTCCTCATGCTCAGTCAGTGAGCTACATCCAAGCTTTCGTAGCAAGTCTCCTTCTTGCCATTAATACCACATCAAGCATTTTCCAGAGCTTCAGTTAGTGAGCTGCATCCAAACTTTCCTAGAAATTATCGTTCTTGCCATTAATACCACATCAAGCATTTTCAAGAGCTTGATCCTACGGTATTATACGCTCTCTCCTATATAAATTTCTTCACAGGCTCAACTGATCAACTGAGCTACTTCACAGAATATTTTTCGTGTTCTGATACCAAATGATGCCAAAACCGAACTAGAGTACTGTATTCAAATCACCAAATTGAACTAGTAAACCAATTCGAATCAGCTTCCCCAAGAATAGTTAGGTTCTAAATTTATCAGAATCTCTAAACTTAGTTGTCCGGCTAAGTCCTTCCGCAGTACCTTTTTGCAACTTGCAGGATGTGGGCATACATTTTTCCAATTAAAATGGACCTGCCACAATTATTTTCCCGCAACGGTCTTTCTGCACGCGGGATGCACCTTTGCATTTTTCGAATTACGACTCTCGCAAATCTTCTCCCGCAACTTCTGTCTAAATCGTTGATCCTCTATGGGGTGGATTTGGACCTTTGATTTGTTTTCCTTTGCGAATCTAATATTTGACCGTTAGATCTTTGTGGATCCAATCTTCATCGTTGATCTGACTTCCTTTGAGGAATGTTCTTCCTTCCACTATTCTTCTGAGGAACTTCTCCCAACTGTCATATCTTCTTACACTTGATCTCATCTATCCAAACCTACACAGGTTTAGATCTCAGTTCTCATCGATCCTTGCAGTGATTGATCTCTGTAGACCTTGAATCTACAACAACTCTGCACACGCATTAATCATTCATGAAATCTGAAGCGGATTATTCATTTAACTCTCCCCTTCGATTGATCAGAAGCTCGATCAATCAATCTCTGTTTCCTCCCTCTCTGTAGCCATCTTTCACATACAGGATTATCAACTATTAACAGGGAATAAATCAAACATTCATTTCATGAAATCATATAGTCAAACTGAGATAAATTTACACACATATATTTATCCGAAATAGGCTTTTGCATTCATATGTAGCAACTATACATACAAGCTAATCTTAGAACCTCTGTTCTAATACCCTTAGGCATGATACAACTTTAATTGGCCCTTCCTCTGTCTCCTACAGGCCTTATTGACCTCTCTAAGTATGCTTATGTCCTCTATCTCTGTCCCTTGTCTATCTGTCTACCATCTCTATTCCTCGTAGGCTTACATATATATATACAAACATAATTCTGAAACAAATTCTGGTTCAGATCCAATAAACACTCAACAATTTCCTACAATTCATCAATTGTTATCTATTTTAAGTAAATTTCAATCCTATCTCAACGACTCACTCCATTTGACATGGCTCACTTACATAACTCATATAATGACACATCACTCACCTAGTGACTCATCTAAATGACTCACCATCATCTAGAATCACATATTTTACATTTATTTACAAAGTGATAGTTCGAAGACCATCAATTCAGAATTTAAGACCCCTTCTAGGCCTAAATAGAATTTGAACTTCAATTTGGATGGAGAGAAGGATGCTCCTGCATCATAGAGGCTTGGTCTACACATTATCAACTTGGTCATTGGTACTCACATATTGGAGTTTTACAGCTCCCTTCTATACCATATCCCTTATATAAAAATATTGGATTTCTATGTGCTTTTATTTATCATAGAACACAAGATTCTATGTCATCTTTATACAACTATGGTTATCACATTGAATCACTGTGGTATCCAAATCCATGTCAAATAGACCTGACATCAGTTCTTAAAGCCATATCGCTTCACAACTAGCAGAGCAAGCTTCTATGTACTCTGCTTCAGCCACGTTGAGACCAACACTATACTATTCCTTACTAAACCATGAGATCATGGCGGATCCCAGACAATAACATCCACCTGAGGGGCTCTTTCTATCTATGGAACTTCCTGCCCAATCTGAATCCATATATCCATACAATCTTTATTTATTATCTCTATCATAGTATAGTCCACAATCTATTGTANGGTGCTCTTTCTATCTATGGAACTTCCTGCCCAATCTGAATCCATATATCCATACAATCTTTATTTATTATCTCTATCATAGTATAGTCCACAATCTATTGTACCCTTTAGGTACATCATCACATCCTTTGCAGCTATCAGGGGAACTTGTCTAGGTTTAAATAGAAACTCACTTAAGGTGTTCACATCAAAGCATATATATGCCCTTGTATTCATCAAATACATCAATGACCCAATAATACGTTTGTATTGATTCATATCCACTAACTCTCATGATTCAGCAGATAAGAGCTTTAGGTTGGTATCCATGGGTGTGGCCATGGATTTACAATCCAACATATCAAATATTTTCAATATTTCTACTGCATACCTTCCCTGGTTCGTAAATATTCCTTCTGGGCTCTACCACACTTCCATCTCAAGGAAATAATGCATCAATCAAAGATCTTTCATCTCAAATTATTTAGCTATCTTCTTCTTGCAATCTGTAATATGTTTCTCATTTCCTTTTAGAAATAGATCATCCACATACAATAATAGTATGACAGGTTCATCATCCATAACCTTCATGTAAAGGTTAGGGTCAGCTTTACTCTTGGTAAAACCCAAGCTTTTCAAGAAGCTTCAAATTCTTCCATACCAAACTCTAGGATATTTCTTCATTCCATACAGATCCTTTACATACATGAGTCAATCTATCTTCGACTTCAAATCCTTGTGGTTGTTCGATGTATACCTCTTATTCAATCACACCATTCATGAAGTTTGTCTTTACATCCATCTGGTGTAGATCCCACTTAATCATGGAAGCAAGTGCCACGATGGTTTTGATGGAAGTGTACTTTAATACTTGAGAAAACATCTCTTCATAATCAATCCCCTCTTTTTGACAGAATCCTCTATCCACAAATCTTTCCTTGTTCTTTTCAATTCTTCCATCAGCTGCATGTTTTATCTTGTAGATCCACTTCAAAGATACCACACTCCTATTTTCTGGTTTGGGTACTTTATCCCAAACATCATTCTTCATTATTGACTGGTATTCTTCCATCATTTCTTTCACCCACTCTTTCTTCTATGCAAATTCCTCGTAGCTGGTGGGTTCTTGATCTACAAGGTCACACATCAAATCTACATAACTGGAGAATGGCTTTGATCTCTTGCTTATTCTTGTGGAGCCTTATGGAGCTCCATACTTCTATGCTTCTTGTATGATTTCTCTTACCCAAGCATTTTTTCTCTTTCGATATATATCCATAGTAGGGGGTTCCTTAGGTTCTAGCGTATCATGATCTTTTGATGCTACTATTTCAGGAGAGGGTTCAACTTCTACCTTTCTAGGAGGTACATCCTCTTCATGTACTTCTTCAAGATGACACCTTCTGGATTTATTAAGAGCAGTTTCTTCATTAAATGTCACATCCCTACTAATCTCAATATGATGGAATATTGAAATGTATATCTCGAATGCTTTGGAGACTTCATAGTATCCAACAAATATTCCCTTCTTTCTAGAAGGATCCAACTTGGTTCTCTTCTCTTTTGGAATATGAACATATATTGGACAGCCAAATATCTTGAGATGGCTCAATTCAGTTTTATTTCCTGTATATATTTCTTCGGGAGTCTTGAATCCAAGAGCACTGTGAGATAATCTATTATGCACATACACAACTGTTCTTGTTGCTTCAGACCACGGGTGCATGGGAAGGTCCTAGTCATGAATCATTTTTTTAATGCTTCCATAATGGTTCTATTCTTTCTTTTCGAAACACCATTCTGTTGGGGATTGTAGGGAGTGGTTAGTTCCCTCTTGATTCCATCTTCTTTGCATAATGCTTCAAATTATTTTGAAGGATATTCTCCACCATTATCCAATCTCGGTGTCTTGATTCTTCTTTATGAATGGCTCTCTATCAAGGCTTTGAATTCCTTGAATTTCCTGAACACTTCACTCTTGGTATTCAAGAATTTTATCCATGTCTTTCTTGAATAGTCATAAATAAATGTGACATAATATTCATATCCACTTAAATACGTGGATGGCATAATACCACATACATCAGAATGAATTCATTCCAACATAATTTTAGTATTTGTTTCACTTTTCGGAAATGGATTCTTGATGTTCTTTCCTCTTACACATCATTTACAAGTTCCTTCATGATCAATATCCAGATCTGGTAAACATGTTACAACTTTTCTCACATAGGGTAATTCTTTGTAGTTTATGTGAGCGAGTCTTCTATGCCATAGTTCACTTGATCTAGTGGTCTCATGGACAAGGGTTTTATCTGGATGTCCCTTGAGTTTGTACAACCCTCCTTCATCTTCACCAATGACCAGAACATCTTCAATTGTATTTTCTTTAGTCCACACGAGTACTTTTCCATCTATAAAATCAACTTTATAGCCTTTCTTATCTAGTGCTGAGATGAAAACTAGGTTCTTTTCCAAACCTGGTACATATAGTACTTCCTTCATCTTCATGGAGGTTCCAGAGTCAAACTTATAGCTTGATCCACCAATTCCTTTGATTGGATATTTATAGTCATCTCCTAATTATACTTTTTGAGGAGATTTATTTTTGTCAAGTCTTGACAGATTTTGCTTCTTCCCTGTCATGTGATTTGAGGCACCACTATCAATAATCCCTATATCTTATCCAGTTGTTACAGACCCAGAGAGTGCAAAGAATAGTACATATTCTTATACATATTCTTCTTTTGCTTGTCTCTTTTGAGGTATTTCTTCTTCATCATATTCAGCTACATGAGCATGATGTATTTTGTTGTTCTTCTTCTTCAATTAACACTCTCTAGCAATGTGTGCCATCTTATGACAATTATAACATTGATATTTGGAGTACTCTTTCTTCTGATTATTTTCTCTTTTCGTATGAAACTTATTTGGAGGTCTATATTCCTTGTGACTATCATTCTTGAAGTTTTCTTGTCTCCTTATTCTGGTATGGGTGGCTAGATATTGATCATATTCTTTAAGTGAAGCTTCTCTGTTAGCTACTCTAGCTTTCTTTCTTGGATGCAGTCTTCCCATACAATGTCAAAATTCATACTTTCTTTTCTGGCACACATAGTATGTATGAATGAATCCCAATGTCTAGTGAGACCATTGAGAGTAGTCATGAGTAATTCATCTTCATCAAGGGAGTCTCCAATAGAATCTAGTTGTTCCTTGAAATGGGAGACCCTTGTGAAGTAATCTTGAGCTGATTCTCCTTTACTCATGTTGGTGCTCTTCAATTGAGCTATCAAATTCATCTTTTTGTTGATGTTACTTCCCCCATACATTCTATAAAGGGAATCACACATTTGCTTTGGTGTCTCTTTATATGACACTTAAGGGATCAAGTGATCTTTGATAGAATCAACAATGATCCTCATTTCCTTAATTAGGTCTTCTGGTACTTCTCCTTAGCTTCATCTTATTCTGGTTCTAGGACTTCATATTTGATGTACTTATCAAGATCATTCTCTCTAATAATAAGACCAATCCTATAATTCCATGCTCAGAAGTTTTCAATTCCTTCCATCTTATCCTCAAGCTTAGTGCTTTGGGTCATCCTATCCAGGAGGTCACTAAAAATTAAAATTTCTCAAAATGAAAAGATGACCTTACCAATATATGAGGTTGAATGAGGCCCGCTGGATGGTCCACTTGGTTTCTCAAGATCCCAAATCTTCACCCTTCAAAACTTGTTGTTATACCCAAATCCTGTCACCAACATGTGATAAGACCTATAACACCTTTATTTGTCCTCAATCCCAAAATTGAAGTGAAAAAAATGCTCCAAGATGTTGATCCTACATGTAAAACTTCATATCCACTCTTACCCTTAAGCTTATAAGCGGTACCTTATACAACACTGCCTGAGTTATGTGGAAGACAGGTGGTGCCACTACCTTTCACATTTGTTTTTGGCACGGTTTTCACCTTGCACCGCTTTGTCATAAGGGAGTATAAGAGGTGCCCTTGGTAAAAAGTGAAAAAAGGAGGTTTCACGAAGCTTCTAGAACAAAAGCTTCATGGCTATCCTTATCCCTATTCCCTTGGTTCAGTTGAGCTCGAGATCCATGCTTTGGGGATCTCATGGCCACCTCACCCACATATTTCTCAACCATTCCTATCCCTTTGAGCCCTATACATCCAAGCTCATACTCCATGGTTGAGGGGAGAAGAAAAGAATAAAGTTATGCTACTGAATTAACATCCTAGCCTAATCCATTAGAGAGCATAGAGGAGAAACTTGGAGCTATCGAGGCTGAGATGTTAGTCTTTTGAAGGAGTGCATCGAAACTAAGGAAAAAGGTTGTAATATCTTTCATTTATCTATTAATGCAAAGTTGGTTCCTTTCCCATATATCTATTGTGTTATAATATCACATGTGTATTATCTGATTCCTTAGTCACTGATATAGATCTATGGATAGTTTTTTGGTATCTTTGATGTTGTTGTGTGTTTGATGTGCTTAAGCAGGTCTTCCATCAGAGATATTATTCTAGGAATCCATATCTTCTAGGGAAAGTCTTTCGACATAGTTGTAAATCATTTGTTCTAGATCTGAACCATTCAGACTAGAGGAACAACTTTTGTCCATAGAAGGTGCAATATTCCTGATAACAAATATGGTGACTCTGCTGGGGAATAGAAGCTTCAGTTGATCGGATCTTCCTCGGTCTTCGAACACTTGTCTGAATACAAGCTCCAGTATTCAATATTTTCAGTCAGATCTACTATCTGACTTAGTGAAGTTTTGGTTTAAAATCATCAGATTTCTTCGGATCTAAGTCACCTTGACTTTATATGCTATGTATTACTGTTGATTCATCAATTTTGACATTATTTTTGCAATTTCTAACTTGATTTTTTCTCTCTCCTTGTGTTCTCAATTTTTATAGGGAACCGTTCATGTGTTGTGGGCAATACGCATTGCCACCTCCTGCATCCAGTTACCCATACGCAGTGCCACCACCTGAGTTCAGTGAGTAAGAATCGGTGCTGCTTCAAAACTGCTCTGTCAGTGACCCCTTTAGCGCGGTGCCAGGTAGGCCTTGTTCCAGACCTTGTTTTTTGATTTTTTGCAAAAGTAGATCTTGGTTTTTCTTTCAACCCTGTACTGTCAAGGATTTTTTGGATAAATATGAGTGTTCATGGTTGGAATTTTTTGGTGGTAAGAGCTTGTTTGGTTGAAAAATCCAACAATTAGGTTAGGCTTGTTTATTATTCATTGCTTCCATGCTTGTTGGTTTTGATTTTGAAAGGAATAATTGAAAGTGTTGTTTTAGTTAGGTATCTTTTCATTCATTGATGAAGACTAAGAGAAAGACTGCTTGATCATTTTCTTGTTTTCATTTTTCCATAGAGTTGTGGGAGACATCTTTTCTGCTTTAAAAAAGATATTTTTTTGTTGAGATTAGGTCATTGTTTTTAACGAGCTTAAGTCACTAGATCTCTGATTAGATTCATAAGATTTTAGGATTCCTTTGTTCTTTTGTCTCTTTTGCATCATTATCTCATCAAAATAAAAAAATATCAATAGTTTAAGTTAGATCTTTCCATGTTTCAGAGAAAAATTGAAAAAAATAGATTGCATTTGCATATTGAGTGTTGGTTGTTTTTTTTATAGGAAAAGTGACTCTATCCCATCTAATTTCTTTCAAAAAATTAGTTTGGAATGTGTTTCTTGTTTTATTTCTTGGTTCAAGAGTTGTTTGAGAATTTGTTTGGTTTCAAAGCAAAATTGAAAAGAAAAAGACTCTCTCTCCTTCCTGTAATTAGGCATAATCTAAATGGTAAAGTTAATGAATGTGCATTTTATATTTGCATGGTTTTACTTTTTCTGTCAAAAATCTCATGCAGTCATCTAACCGTCCACTTTAAAATTAACGGTAGCTTTAGGCCTAAAAAATTTATAGAAATTTGAGTGATAGGTAAGAGACGTGTTCAAGTGTCGTTAAGCGTAGGAGCTATTGTTACTTGTCCGCACTACAACCTGGGACTCGCGTGGTTCTTCCATGTACCATCGGTATATTGAATGTCCTTTCATGTACCCTTGAGGTATATAGAAAGGTACTTCACATACTCGATTGTATATCGGAAGGCCCCTTGTGAACGATTGTGCATTAGACAACACTATTACCGATTTGAGCTCCCACATACCTTGCGTATATCAGGAGACTCCACTAGGATACCCTATCCATCTGAGAAAAACCCTTTGGCCATCTTGTGTAGAGAAATACACTGAAAACAACATTCAGGGATTTTACTACACACGTACCCTTGTGGTATATCGTGAGTTGCACCTAATTGACAACCCTGGTGAGAGATGGACTATTTGAGCTCCTCCTATCATGTAAGTTTGCTTGTTGGCCTATAGCTTGAGTAGGATAAAGTTTTTGTGTGTTATTATTTTTGAGACCCTAGGTTAGTTTAGTAACTGATACCAATTTGGCCAAGTTTCATTTGAGACGATCCAGAAGGAATCAGGGCTTGCCACCCGATTTTCCTCCTGTTCCTGTAAGTCCAATGGAAGCCATCGACCAAGGAGCTGCAACTACTTCCCACGAGGAAGAAAATATAGTTGTAGAAAGTGGAGAAAAATTCACTTATTATATCAATCCCTTGGTTCAACAACCTCCTATGGCTGATACTTTCTTTCATCCACATATGGAAGGTTGTCCAGATAGCCCTGTTCCACCTGAGTATAGGTTAGTTTAGTAACTGATACCAATCTGGCCAAGTTTCATTTGAGACGATCCAGAAGGAATCAGGGCTTGCCACCCAATTTTCCTCCTGTTCCTGTAATTCCAATGGAAGCCATCGAACAAGGAGCTGCAACTACTTCCCATGAGGAAGAAAATATAGTTGTATAAAGTGGAGACCAATTCACTTATTATATCAATCCCTTGGTTCAACAGCCTCCTATGGCTAATACTTCCTTTCATCCACATATGGAAGGTCGTGTGGACATCCCTGTTCCACCTAAGTATGGTCCAGATGCTCCGTTTTGGAGAATTCTATGGGGCAAGCCATTGCGTCATTTGGAGTAAATAGGCCCTCTCCTGAACAATATTCACCAGGTGAAGAAGAGTATAGATAGATCGAAGCCTCTATTCACCGTGTGCAAGACTTTTAGGAAAGAATGCAGAGATTAGATACAATATTAGAAACCCCCATACCTCATAAAGAACCTCTTTCGGCTCTTCTTCCTCGTAACATGGATCCTTGGCCTCTCGCTGAAATTAAACCTTCTTCTGATGGTCATCCAACATATGGTGAGACTTCTCACAATCCAAATCAAACCTCCAATTTCACCCCTCCAACTTTGAGTTCTAGGTTTGTCTCTAGTCATCCCATACTTTCTATGGATAGGGGGAAACCTTCAGTTCCAGTAGTTTCTGTACCTTCTAACGTCGGGGGGAAACCCCCTGTGTGACCTATGTTACCCACTAATGGAATTGTTACAAATAATAGGAAAACCTCTACTGCATGACAATCTACAATTTATGTCCCTCCCACCAGCACTAATGTGATAAACCCTCCTTCAAGTTCAGGTCATCCCTAAGTGTCACAACCTGCAGTTCATCAACCCTCATGGGGTTATGGTTACCCAGCAAATCAAATTCCTGTAGGAAATATGAATTATCAACCCAACCCTATAGGAATGTCTTATACTAGAATTCCATACCCTGGGAACAATTTTACACCATGGGGGAAACCCAATTGGTATTATATGTCAGCGATGGGAGGAATACCTATTCATACTACTAGCGGTGCCAGAGGACCACCTTATGGAGGTCCTCCTCCTAGTGGTCCTGGGGGTCCTATCGGTTCTCCTCCTAGTGGATCTAGCGGTCCTGGCGGTCCTCCTCCTAGTAGTCCTGGAGGTCTTGGTAGTCCTCCTCCTAGTGGTCCTAGTGGTCCTATAGGTTCTCATGGCCCTCCTCTTGGTGGTCTTGGTGGTCCTGGAGGTTCTGATGGCCTCCTCTTGGTGGTCTTGGTGGTCCTGGGGGTTCTGGTGGCCCTCCTCCTGGTGGTCCTGGTGGTCTTGGAGGCCCTGGTGAGCCTCATCCTAATGGTCTTGGTGGCTCCAGCGGCCCTAACCTTGGAAGTACATCATCTGATTAGACGTTTCAACAACCTATATATCAGCCAACCTATGGCCCTACTGGTGGTTACATGCCTTATCAATATTACCAGTATGTAGAACCCAATCGTCAGTTACCTTTCCTAGCAACTTTGGACTTACTCGATTTGTCCAAGTTGATCAGTGACCCCATTCAACACAACCCTTCATGGCTTGCTATCCTAGTAAAGTTGCCATCAGACATCCCAAAATTCGATGGTAAGCTGGGGGATGATCCCAAAAATCACGTTATGACTTTCCATATATGGTGTTCGTCTAACTCCTTGATGGACGATTCTATTCGATTGAGACTCTTCCAGCGCACTTTGACTGGTACGGCCATGAAGTGGTATATTGAACTTCCACAATACTCGTTTGTGGATTTTAGTGCATTGGAAACTGTCTTCCTCACACTTTTAGCTACCCATTCATTATGAAACAGGTACATACCTTTTAACCTCTCTACGTCAAAACACCTCCATGCACATATCGGATCATATCCATGAGTGGAGAAGGTCGAGAAGGCTCATTAAAGCTCCTATCTCAGACCAACTCTTAGCTGATTGGTTTACAAAGTATTTGTTGCCACCCATTACCGAAGATGTGGCTATGGGAGGTGTTGTCACCGAAGAGCAGGCTATTAGTCGTGCTTAGTATCTGGATTTGGTGTATTCCCAATCTGGAACATTGTATGACTTGATCCCTCAAGCTCCTCGTCCCAACATAGACCCGACTAAGCCACCTGTAGAAACTCCTATCGATGGGGTTGTTGGTTCAATCCAGACCCCTTCAACAACAAAACCTTCCAAGCAACCACATGCTTCTACTATCACTCCTTCATCTCCTACGGTTTCTGCCGAGGTGAATTCTATTCAAAGTACGCAAACACCCAGTAATAATAAAAAGAAAGGTAAAGGGAAAAACAAGAAACTTGGAAACCAACAAGAAAAATTGAAACCTACAACCAATGAGAATGATAAAGGGAAGAGAAAAAAAAATCCATGTCTGTTGTGCAGAGGGGATCACTTCACAAAGGAGTGCCCCCATCGTGAAGAAATCAATAAATTTTTGAAAACTAACCCTATGCCAGCAGTTCTCACTGATCCTTTCCCTTCTTAGCAGCAACTGATAGACCACATGTCTAATCAGGGAAATTCTAGTTCTACAGAGTAAATTCACATGATGTCCTTGGAAACTGTTAATTTGCAAACTTGGAGTCAGAATTATGACAAACTTGTAGATAAAAAAGAAGATCATTCTTCTTCAGATAAAGCTCCCCCCACTAGTTCTCCTGCATCCTCATCCAATGGTCCCGTAACTATCGAGAAACCTAATATCAACATGATTTTTTGTCTACCCAAGAGTACTCTTAGAAATTCTATATTTAATCCCAATGCTTGAGCTGCACAGTTTTACAACGTCATTGAAGATCTCGCTCAGGCACCATGTGCAATGTCTACCTTGGAAGTACTCCAAAGTTGTCCTACACAACGTAAAAACCTGTTAACTGTGTTAGGAGCCTTAGACCTACACAATACTAATTTGATTCATTTCAATGTCGAGAACTATAAATTCAGGTTGGATCACCAACTCACTTTTCAAATCATAACGAAAGTAGTTGGGAAAAAGGTCTTTAGAACTATCCTAGATGAGGGAGCTTCAAATTTAGTTTTGTCTCTATCTTGTTGGAAAACCATTGGCTCTCCCAAGTTTATGAAATCACCAATGACCCTAAAATCCTTTGATGGAATAGGTTTCTAGCCCCATGGTCTCATACCAGCACTTTCAATCGAGCTTGGGGGAAAAACTCTTTTCGTTCAAGTGGAAGTGGTGGATGCCCCGTTAGACTACAATCTCCTACTAGGAAGAAATTGGTTTTATGCCATGATTGTTGTCACTTCGACAGTATTTCGAACCCTCCATTTTCCACATCTAGGGAAGATTGTAACAATTGATCAGCTTGATTTCAGCACGTCGGATGTTATCGCCCCTATGGAAAATAACATCCCTATGTTAGTTCAATCCCCTCCTTCTTACCAGTCGATTGGGGTGGGAATGATGAAGGATTCTATCCTTATGGGGGTATTCCCATTAGCTCCTCCTAACACAGAAACGGAAATAGAAAATATGATTTCATCATTTGGTTATGATCCCAAGGGCAAAGAAGTTGTTGAGTCAATCTCTTTGATTCCGCATGAATCAATGTACAACGCTGTCCAATCCATTTCCGATGACCACATTGATGATCTTCATCTGGTGGCCTCGGACCCTTACCACCTGCCCTACTGGTTCAAACCCTCTCTTCCTACTCTGTATTATCTCTCCTAGACTTTCCCTTTAGATGATTCCATCATGGAGATCATGAGTATGAATGAATCCGTATGGGAGGATCACCACCATAGATCCTTGTTCCTCCCCAACACCAGCTCGGCAGACCATGATTTTGCATCTCTCTTTAGTATTGATATTTTTGATACTCCTAAAACGACTGTATTGTTGCAGAACTCTAAATATGGAGGAAATCTATGAAACATTACTAAAACAAATCCAATTGACATATCAATCAATCCTGGAAATCTTGAGCATGTTCATGTTGGGCAGAACTGCTCAGCAGTAGAATCTTAAGCATACAAAGCACTTTTTAAGGAATTCTAAGATATTTTTTCCTCGTCTTATGAAGAAATTCCTCAGATAGACCCATCTATTGTGGTTTATGGAATAAAAACTTATCCCACAGCCAAACCTATCAAGAAGAAACTAAGGCAAGTCCATCCACGAAAGGCTACGACTATTAAAGCTGAAATAGAAAAACTTCTCAGAGCAGGGTTTATTTATCCTATGCCCCTAATGGAATGGGTATCGAACGTTGTCCCTGTCAATAAAAAACAAAGCAGCATTAGAGTCTGCATCAATTTCAAAGATTTGAACAAAGCTTGTCCCAAAGACAACTTTCCAACTTTGCATATCGACCAGATTATCGACAACTATGCTGCAACTGTCATCTTCTCATTCATAGATAGATTTTCTGGCTATAATCAGATTGAGATATTTCCCACCGATCATCACAAGATGACATTTATTTTCCCTTGGGGAAATTTTGCATATAGGAAGTTACCATTTGGCCTGAAGAATGCTGGAGCTACATTTCAGCATGTTATGTCCTATGCATGTCATGATGTCAAACATATTATGGAACTGTACCTTGACAACCTCCTAGCTCATTCACAGTGATGGGAGGACCACCCTGGTCATCTTAGGGATATTTTTCTGAGATGCCATCATTATAATATACGGCTCAATCCACATAAATGTGTTTTTTTACGTTGAGATAGGACATCTCCTCAGTTTCGTGGTTTCTAAGGATGGCATATGGATAGATCCATTGAAAATTACAGCTATTTTAGCCTTACCAGCCCCAACCAATCTTGTTGAACTCCAAAGTTTGCAGGGGAAGGAAAACTTTCTCTGTCATTTTGTTTGAAATTTTGCAGAGAAAACATACGGTTATATGCGTCTCCTCAAGAAGGACACTCCATTATTTTGGGATGACAAAGCCCAATGCGCCTTTGATAATCTCAAGCACGCTCTGACCCATTCACCCGTGATACACCCCCCAGATTATTCAAAGGATTTTCTCTTATACATTTCCTACTCCACTACTACCATAGGAATGGTTTTGGTGCAGGAAAATCTTGACGGTCAGGAGCATGTGATCTATTATGCCAGTAAGAATCTCATAGATTCTGAAACTCGATAATCACGTGTGGAAAAGTTAGCATTGGCCACGGTCATTGTTGTAGAGAAATTTCATCACTACATCTTTCTTCGCACTACCACTATATTGGCATGTCAGAACCCTATGTATTACATCCTAACTTGCCAGGTGCTAGGGGGTAAATAATCCCTATGGATAGTCATCCTACAGGAATTTGACCTTGAGTTTGCCAAAGCCATGTCAAATAAATCCTTGGTCTTTGCTGAGCTAATGTGTGATCTTCCCTGTCCTTCGACGAATTCTGAGCCCAGTGATTCATTCCCAGATGATTTTTTGTTCCTAATAAGCACAACTGATCCGTGCTATGGAGATTTAATCATTTATCTCCAGACACAAATATTTCAGCCCACTCTATCCCATGACGATCGTCGCTGTATCCGTCACTGCACGAAAGATTACCTTATCCTGAATGATACTTTGTATAGGCGTGGTATCGATTCCATTATCTGATGATGCCTTACTCATGAAGAGGTTGAATAAGTTCTAAATGATTGCCACTCTGGAGCACGCGGCGGTCATCTATCTGGGATGGCTACATCCCAGAAAATCCTTCGCGCTGGCTATTTATGGCCTTCAGTCTTTAAAGATTGTCATGAATCTGTTAAGAAATTCCCACCCTATCAACTTTTCTATCCAAAAAAGCACACCCACCTTGCTCCATTACACCCCGTCATTGCCATTGACCCTTTCTCCAAATGGGGGATTGATTTTATGCATTGTAAGCCTACCTTAGTCGAGGGCATGGTTACATCATCATAGTCGTTGATTATTTTACGAAATGGGCTAGGGCTATGCCTACATATGCAGAGGATGGTAAGACTTCCACCCTCTTTCTGTTCAATCATGTGATAGCAAGATTTAGAGTCCCACAGTCCATAGTTACCGATCAAGAATCACATTTCCAGAATCAGATGATGGAAGAACTGAGTGCTAAGCTGGGTTTTCGTCATGAAAACTCAACACCCTATTATCCACAAGCTAATGGTAAACTCAAGGACATTAATAAAGTTTTAAAAACCATGCCACGACGGATGGTTGGAGATCATAATTCCAACTGGCACCATATCCTCTTCTCCGCTCTTTGGGCTTATAGGACTTCAGTAAAAACAGCTACTGGTTTTACACCCTTCAAGTTAGTTTACATACTAGAATCTATCTTTCCTATTCAGTGTCAGATTCCATCTTTGAAACTTGCTGTTGAACTTCTCCCAAATACCTCTATCGAGGAAGAAAGATTCCTATACCTAAAAAATCTTAACGAAACTAGACAGGATGCTGCCTTAGCCAATGAGGCACACAAGAAACGCATCAAGGCGCAGTATGACAAATTTGTCCAACCTTTTATTTTTAATGAAAGTGATCTAGTTCTGACCTATGATCAGAGACATGACAAACTAGGGAAAGGGAATTTTGAATCAATGTGGTATGGTCACTTTATAATTTCCAAAGTTTTAGAGAAAGGGGCTTATGAGCTCGTGGGCTATGATGGAATCCCCTTCGGGAAACCTCGCAATGGGTTGTGCCTGAAGAGGTAATATGCTTAGATCATTCATGTATGGAACCTTGTATATATGTACATTGTTTGACTTTTTTAGTGTGTTTTAGCATTTTCAATATGGTTTTGAGTTTAGTGTCCAAACTATTTATAGCATGTTTTGGTTATGCAGAACAAATGGATTTTCTATGGCTTTGCTGATGGTGCTTTCCGCCATACCTTAAACCTTAACTCGGCTACTTGGGTCCTTTATTCACTAGGTCTTGATTTGGTCAGTTCAGGAGTGGTTTGTATTGGTCCAGCTACCAACAATATTATTGAGTATCAGGAAGTCATAGGTCTACTAACTGAGGTTGCATCCCAGGACATTCATGACTTGGTATTTTTAATGGACTCGCAATTGGTGGTTTGTCATTTGAACCATGTCTATACCATTAGGAACCTAGTGCTTATCCATCTCTTCCGGAGGGTGCGTTTGTTGGAAAGGTCATTTGAAGTAATTACTTATAGGCATATCCCTAAGGCAGATAATGCAGTTGCTGATTTGTTAGCAAATTATATCCTAGACTGGTATATTGCTCACACATAACTTGAAAATCAAACATGGTTCATCATATTGTAAATAAACAGTAGATAACACGTAAACTCATGTAAATACATTTTCCATTTGGAACATATAAACACTTGAAATAAAAGTCTGTATATATATATATATATATATATATATATATATATATNAGTACAAAATCATACAAAAACCTTAAGCTATATCAGATTTCAGTAATAAATCATGCAGAAGTATCTAGTGATGCTCATGGTATCATATGACAGCCTATACTACTCTACGTAGCAGTCGACTAAAGAGGCATGGCACGCTTGCAGTGTGCCTCTGATACCTCATGGGGAGGTCATCTATCGATGCATCAGGTATATCTAGAATCAAACTTTCTAGGTTTTCCTCTAACTCTCCCATTGGGTCATCACCCCGTTGAAAAAACCGAGCTCTCGCTCTCCTATCTAGTGGGGAAGATCCCCCAGGTCGTGCTACTCCAACATCTGCATGAAAATATTCAGGTCTTGTTACTATACATAAAAAATAAAAAACATTAAAATACAAAAACACAAATTTCCATTTTAGGGTTTTTGTTTCTTAACAATGTCTCCCCACTGCGCACCAAGTGGAAGTGGTAGATCAGGGTTGCCCCTGAAGTCAGTACCCGCGTATGCATAATTCTCAATCATGAGGATTTGGTTGTTCATCTAGTGGAAAAATGGAGCCCCAAACTTCACTTTTCGCTTCCTGCTCCTGTGTGGGCCATGATTCTGACCCACCTTAGCATACGAGGGTCTCTCGCCCTCAGCTCAGTAAGTGCCACTTGGGGCCTCAGATGAGGGACCCGCTCAAAGAAGAAGCAGGCTAAGATGGATCCATAACCAAACTGTTTCAACTCTCCTTGCCGACACTTGGTCAGCTGGTCCTTGAAGACCGGAAGTAATGCCTCTTCCCAGTTGAAGACAATAGGTTCCATAGCCTCTATAACATATAGCATGTGTGCTCTGGAATCATGATGAGGTCCTTGGCTCCCAGTCAACCTCTGCATAGTGAAAATAACTATACGAAGAGGATTGTCCACCACTGCCTTAATTGGGATTTTCTTCCCAGACATTCTCGTACCAGGTATGTAGTAGCGGTTGATTAACTCCTTGGTGTTGGAGACATTTACCATCATACACACTCTTTTTGGTCAAATTGTCCTAGTTAAACCACTATCCTAAGTATAATTGACATTAATTGACATCAGTGGAGCATTAATTGCCATCATTCAGTCACACCCACGCCTTCCTACAGTCAAGGAGGCTAACTTAGCCTTCTCCTACAGTCAAGGAGGCTAACTGGAGCACTCCGGGGGTGATTTGAGTGATATTAATGCACCTAATTGCTAACTGGTGGTTACAATCAATTCAACCAGTCAGTTAAGGAGCCTCCTCTCATTAAATATATTATTTAATGATTATTTATTATTATTTAATGATCTGGAGTCAACAGGGCGCCTCCACCAACTTCTGATGGTCATTTCAGCTTCAGTTAACCTCATCGGGGTTCATTGAAGTCATGGAGCACTAGCACTTGATGGTTGGCTTTCTATGACATGTGTTTGATCTCCTTCAATTGAGATTCAGTCATTTATTGCACTCTGACTTTAGTTATGGTTTGGTGAGTCAATTAGGGTTTTGGTCAAGTGGTTAACTGAGTGCGAACCAAATGGTTGAGAGTTAGTTAAGCTAGACTCACTCACTGAATTCGAATTGTCTCCTTAGGTATTTGAATTATTCATGGAGTTAAGCCATTGCTCAACATTGGTATTGTAACCATTCATTGTTTATTAAATATACAGAAAGGAAACCAATTCCGGTTTCGATTAACACCATTTCATGAGTATTTGTTAATAATTCTTTCATGAGATTGATTCTTAGTTCCTATATCATGTGCAAGAATTAATATGGTGTCATATCATATGGAGGGACGAAGATCTATCTCTCAAAAACAAGCTTTTTGACAGATTTCTCCATGAAATTTGAGCAATAGCTCAAAATTCCAGCACTGCACTAGAAGCCAAGGCTTACCACTTAATACCCCAAGTAAAGAACTTGTTGATCAAGCTTGCTTGATTGACTATGCTGGGTGTGATGAAAGCCTAAAATGTGCAGGTTTTTCAACCTTACATTGCCCCTTTTGTTTTGATTTGCAGGTTTTAACAAGTACAACTTTGAATGGACTCATCAATCCCTCTTCTCACCCCATTCACAAGCTATTCGGAATGGAAGTTGAAGATGATTGCATATCTGAAGAGACGAGGTCTCTATGAGGTGTCTATTGGACTTAGAAAAGAGTCTTATGAGAATGAGAATGACTGGCTAAATGACAGTGATAGAGCTTTTGAAGCAATATGTCTGGCCCTTTCTCTTAGCTTGTACTACCTTATTATTGGTTCTGTTGAATACCCAAAGGAAGTCTAGACAAAATTGGAAAGAACCTTTGGCAAGCACAATTAGGATCATAATAGTACTTTGGATATCATATCCAGCACCACAAGAGTTCTTTACTCAAAATTCTCAGCCTCTACTCTCTCCGATGAAGTTGTTCAAGACGAAAATGAAGCAGAATCTTCTACACATTCAATTCAAATTGAAGAAAGTCTCCATGTAGTGACTCCTTCTCCTGATGCTCTGGAAGTTCATGAGATCTCTGATATATCATATTCTCATATTGATGAAACAGAAGAAGACATTTGAATCTCTAATATTGAAGAAAAATACTGCTGCACTTCCATGCAAACATTCACCGGTGATTTTCCTTTGAATTCTGTGCAAAATTTACCAGTAATTGCTTCCGAAAGTGAAGAGAAATTTGATTTTTCTCCCTCTAATGTTGCTGCTGGTGTGAAAATATGTAAAAACATGGATATTTTGGAAGAAATATAAGATTATAAGAGTGACACATTCACTCCCCATGATCTAGATCTTCCAGCAAATTCCTGCAGGATTGCATGCACCAAAATTCAGAATTTTGAAGAAGAAGAAAACTATGCATCTACCGTCTCGGTTGACCATAATTTTGGATCTGATATGAACCTTATTGGATCTAATATGATATTATTTGGATCTGATCTTATATTTCTTGGTTCAAAATTTCAGTTTCATAAACCTTCAGTACTGCTTGTAGCTGTTCTCATCAACGGTGTGAAGAAACAAGTACCGCAAGTCTCCTTCGAAACTGTTGTTGGGGATTTGATTTCATTTCATAGTTTTGGATCTGTTGTGAACTTATTTAGATCTGATTTACATTCTGATCTGATATTATTTTTTTCATATTTTAAAATACAAGAGCTTTCAGCCATGCTTGTAGCTGCTCTCACCAATTCCGGTGTGAAAAATCAAGTACAGCAGTTCTTCTTCAATTTTGCTGCTGGGGATTTGGTGTTAGTTTCCTCTTATGAGGTTGCTGATATTTTATTTTGTGAATAATTAAATATTTCTGAAGCTATATCAGATTATGGAGCTCAAGCATTCACTCTCCAGAGTCCCAGGGATTCTCTACCTTTGGTCACAAGCTCATCTCCTCACAGAACTAGTAAAGAGGAAGACATTTTGCATCCACTTGGATACTTGCTCCTAAGATTTGGGGCTGATTTTACCACTCATGGTTTTCTGTTCAAAGCTGAAACATATCAGTTTCTTTAGTTTTCCACACATGGTTCAAATCCTCAAGAACCTTTGCTCTCTCTTCAGATGATTTCAGCTACTCTACATGGGTCCAGTTTTCACTGTGCAGTTGTTTATATTTCTGATTCAGTTGAGTGCATTGTTCTTCTTCCAAAGTGGAAGATTCCTCTAGACATATTCATTTAGTTTGGATTCAAAGGTTCACATGCACAGTCTCAGGATGCTGCTGCATAGAAGAACCAATTCTTGATTTACTGCTTAGTTTGAGGGGGGGTATTTTTCCCATGAGGTTTTCCCCGTTTCCTTGGTTATATTAAGCAGTTACTTTATTATACAGGGTGACCTATGGCCTTTGTTTCCACTGCCCTAGAATTTTATGCATCTATGTTTTCTAACTCTTCCTGAGTATAGCTTAAGGGGGGGTGTTGGAGACATTTACCATCATACACACTCTTTTTGGTCAAATTGGCCTAGTTAAACCACTATCCTAAGTATAATTGACATTAATTGACATCAATGGAGCATTAATTGCCATCATTTAGTCACACCCACACCTTCCTACAGTCAAGGAGGATAACTTAGCCTTCTCCTATAGTCAAGGAGGCTAATTGGAGCACTCCGAGGGTGATCTGAGTGATATTAATGCACCTAATTGCTAACTAGTGGTTACAATCAGTTCAACCAGTCAGTTAAGGCACCTCCTCTCATTAAATATATTATTTATTATTATTTAATGATCTGGAGTCAACAGGGCACCTCCACCAACTTTTGATGGCCAGTTCAGCTTCAGTTAACCTCATTGGGGTTCATTGAAGTCATGGAGCACTAGCACTTGATGGTTGGCTTGCTATGACATGTGTTTGATCTCCTTTAGTTGAGATTCAATCATTTATTGCGCTTCGACTTCAGTTAGGGTTTGGTGAGTCAATTAAGGTTTTGGTCAAGTGGTTAACTGAGTGTGAACCAAATGGTTGAGAGTCAGTTAAGCTAGACTCACTCATTGAATTCGAATTTTCTCCTTAGGTATTCGAATTCTTCATGGAGTTAAGCCATTGCTCGACATTAGTATTATAACCATTCTTTGTTTATTAAATATACAGAAAGGAAACCAATTCCAGTTCTGATTAACACCATTTCATGAGTATTTGTTAATAATTCTTTCATGAGATTGATTCTTAGTTCATAGATCATGTGCAAGAATTAATACTGGGTGGTCACATCCCCTCCACGAGAACCAGCTAGTGAAATAGGAGCACCCTGTCTTGATAATCCTGTCAAAAAGTATATATCCTCTACTTCGATAGTCAGCACATGGGCCCCCACCTCAAAATATTACTGCTCCGAGTTCCACATATGAAGGATATACTCCAACAGGTGCTCATGGGACACCATGCAAGGAGTGTGGAAGAATTTTAGGAGACCACAGCCCCTCAATACGGCTACGCACCCCACATTCTCTCGGCAAAGGCATTGTCATCATCGTGTTCTCGTTCCTTCCATATGACCATTTTTAATTGGTTAGAACCTGCCAAAAAAAATCAATGAGATAATTAGAAACATAATCAATCATCAAAATCACTGAAAAGCTCCTATTTTTACTTGTCCATTCGTTTTCCCCCACTCACGGCCGGCACCGTCTGAGCATCCTTTTCACAGAGCGGTGGCACATCTTGAGTGCAGAAGAACATGCGTGGTTCGCATCGAGCACTGCCTTTCTCGTAAGGGGTAGGAGCGGTGCCCATTTTTTGGGTTTAGGACTTGCCTAAAACTGCCCAAAAACCCCTAAAAATAAAAAATGAATGCATTAAAGGAAAGGCTAAGGTTCAATCATTTACCTCGCTCTAACGATGGTTGAAATGGATGGTGGAATCTCCCGAAATCACCGACTGAAGATTTGTCTCAATTTTCTCCAAAATACTCTCACCAAGTCGTAAATAGCAAAATGATTTGATTTTTTACCATTCAAATGACTTATATATATATATATTTTAGGGTTTTTATGTGTTATGTCATATTTCAAGAAAATCATTATTACATAAACACCTATTTATATAGTTCATTAAGGTCTTTTTTTGAGAGATTAATGATCAGTTTTTGAGTCTTACAGAAGTAAAAATGGAAACAGTGAAGTCTATGGGGAGTTTATTTTTGACTTTTTCATACTTTCATAAAACGGAAAAAGTCCCCGAGCTTTTATTTCGACACTTTGGTCATGCTCTTAGAACTCAACATCAAAGTTCCAAGTCTTTTTCCGATTCTTTTTAGGATTGTAAAAACTTCTCATCACAAAAAAGAAACCTAGTGGAGTCTCCTTTAAGCTCTTTTCGAACTCCCTAAACATGAAAAGATTGTCGAGTACTTGTCTTCTTCATATTTGTAAACGTATTTGAATAGTTGTCTCTCCGACGGTAGATTATCTCTTTTTCAGTTCAGATATACTATTTACAAAAAAGGAACACTCCAGCCAATCATGACTGGAAAAGTTCTCTCAGGTATTATTTTACACTTTTTCGGGCCTTGGAGACTAAATCATACCAAAAAGGACCCTTTGGAGTTTTCTTTCATCTTTTTTCAGACTCTCTAAACATGAACGATACCGATTTTTCTTTCATTGGACTCGTTAAACCAAACACTGAGAGACCCTTTCAGGGGACGAACCCCTTCTTTCTTAGGTTCATGAAATGTATGAGAATGGACTTGTCTTCGGACGAGCTAAAACGAGTGTTTGTTACCCTCTTTGAACTCGTAAAAACGAAAAGAGGCACTCATCAATCATGATGGGGGAATTAAGGGAAGGGAATCTATTGGTTGTGGAGCCTAATATTTGATATCCAGAGATATTATTCTGTTTTGTTTGTACCCCAGGTGTATTGTACACACATTCCCCCTGATGTGTGTTGGCCAACATTTTTGCGGACCCATGGTATTGGGTTAACTGTAGTATTTTCCCATGGTATTTTCCCTATAAAAGAAAGCATTGTAACATGACTGTGTATGGTATTTTTTTGTATTGTAAACAAACTCTGTGATTGTGTGGGAGAGACTATGAGAGCGTGAAGAGGAAGTGCGGTAGTTTTGATGCAGGCAGTATCCCTTCATCTTTCTAGACTGTAATAAAAATACTGACAATTTCTTTGTGGACGTAGCCCATTGTTTGGGTGAACCACGTTATATCTATGTCTCTCTGTAATGTGTTTAATGTGTTTTGCATCTTGTTTAATGATCTAACTGTATATGTGTTATTTCTCTACGTTCCTGTTTTCTAACAATTGGTATCAGAGCCAAAAGGTCTATTTGGTTGGTAAACTCGCAAGAAAGAAGGGTTCCTGGTTCGAGTGGGAGAAATGGTGGAAGAAAGAATGTTTAGGGTCGATAAATTTAATGGCCAAAACTATCAATTATGGAAGATGCAAATGGAGGACTATCTTTACCAGAAAGATATGTACCTGTCGTTGGGAGGAAAGAAAAACAGTTAGCAGCTATGAAGGATGAAGAATGGGAGGTTCTTGACAGAAAAGAACTAGGAACAATATGGCTGTGCCTGGCTTCATCAATGGCCTTCAATATTTCAAAAGAAAAAACAACACAGGGTGTGATGAGCGTATTGAGTAAGCTCTATGAAAAACCCTCGGCTTCTAACAAGGTATTTTTAATGAAGAGTTTATTTAATATGAATATGTCGAAAAGTGGATATGTTGCTGACCATTTAAATGAATTTAATACACTTACCAGTCAGTTAATATCTGTAAAATTTAACTTTGATGATGAGGTTAGGGCTCTTTTAATCTTGTGCTCATTGCCAGAAAGCTGGAATATCTTGGTCATGGCTGTAAGTAACTATGTCCCTAGTTCAAACACTCTTAAGTTTGATGATGTTGTTGGTGTTATTCTTAGTGAGGAAATGTGAAGAAAAAGAACAGGTGAGACATCAGGTAATGCGTTGACCATGGAGAGCAAAGGGAGACAAAACGAGAGAGGAAGGAGCACAGGAAATCGCAGCAAGTCTAAAAAGGGAAGATCCAAGTCCATATTTAGAAAAATAGAGTGGTGGAACTATGGTAAGAAAGGACATCTGAAGAAAGACTGTTGAGCACCAAAGAAGAAAGGTGAGAGGCAACAAGAGACTACTAAGGAAGTGAATGTAGCAGGTGATGTGTTATAAGAGGCTTTGATTCTTGCATTAGATAATACTAGCAATTACTTGGTAGTAGATTCACGGGCTTCATGTCATGCTACACCCCATAGGAAATTCTTTCATGATTATGTTCAAGGTGATTTTGGACATGTTTTATTGGGGGATGATGAACCATGTACAATTGTTGGAAAGGGTAAGGTATGAATTAAGTTAAATAATGGAAGTGAATGGCTGCTAAAGGATGTAAGGCACATTCCTGCTATGAAAATAAATCTGATCTCAACATGGCAGTTGGGAGATAATGGTTGTTTGTCTACGTTTGGAGAAACATGGTGGAAGATTACCAAAGGATCACTGGCAATAGAAAAAGGAGATAGGGTAGGTACGTTATATTTATGTCCTCATAATACTGATTATTCTATCTCTGTAGATTCCACAAAAACAGGTGCGGCGTTGTGGCATCATAGGCTTGGCCACATGAGTGAGAAGGGGTTGCAAATTCTCCACTCAAGGAAACTACTTCTAGATATGAAGCAGGTAACTTTGGAATTCTGTGAGAACTGTGTTGATGGAAAACAGAAGAGAGTTAGATTTCTCAGGGTTGGGAAACAAAAGAAGAGTGAAAAGTTAGAGCTTGTCCATACAGATGTATGGGGACCAGTTCAGGTACAATCTCTTGGTGTCTCTCGTTATTATGTTACTTTTATTGATGATGCAACTAGAAAAATTTGGGTTTATTGCATTAGACAAAAATCTAATGTGTTTGATACTTTTAAGAGGTGGAAATATTTGGCTGAGAATGAGACAGGAAAAATGTTGAAATGTCTTAGATCTAATAATGGAGGTGAGTACTGCAGCAAGGAGTTTGATAGTTACTATTCACACAAATGGATTCATAGAGAGAAGACAGTCCCTGGAACACCACAAGAAAATGGCATGTCAGAAAGGATGAACAAAATGATCATGGAGCGTGTAAGGTGTATGAGATTGCATGTAGGGTTGCCCTTACAGTTTTGGGCTGATACTGTAAACACTGTTGTTTATTTAATAAACAGAGGGCCTTCAAGCGCTTTGGATGGTGGCATTCCAGAGGAGGAATGGATAGGTAAACATGTAAAATACTCATTTCTAAGAACTTTTGGTTGTGAATCATTTGTCCATATTGATAAAGATGATAGAACAAAGCTTGAAGCTAAATCCAAGAAATGTACCTTTATTGGATACAGGGTTGATGACTTTGGTTATCGTTTATGGGATTATGAAAAACAAAAAATCATTAGGAGTAGAGATGTAGTATTCAATGAAAAGGTCATGTACAAAGATCAGTTGCAGGGAAAGAAAGTGGAAAAGGAAAACACAAAGTACACAGTGCTTGATGAAATCAAAGAAAATGAAGTTCCAAAGGCACCAAAAAATCAAGAGTAGTAGCAGGTACCTGAAACTCCTGCAACTAGAAGAAATTCTACCAGGTTAAGTAGACCCCTTGAATGATTCTCTCCTTCACTGTATTATTTATTGATGACTGATTCTGGTGAACCATAATGTTATGAATAAGCAATGTAGGTAGAAACTAGAAAGAAGTGGGAGAAAGGCATGGATTAGGAGATGGACTCATTGGTAAGAAACCAGACTCGGGATCTGGTTAAGTTGCCTATAGAAAAAATGGCATTGCAGAATAAATGGGTTTACATGTTGAAGGAAGAAGATGGAGGCAAGAAGCGGTACAAGGCTAAACTTGTTGTAAAGGGGTTTGCACAAAATAAAGGTATAGACTTTGATGAAATATTTTCACCTGTTGTTAAAATGACTTCAATTAGAACTATTTTAAGTCAAGTGGCGGTAGAAAATTTGCATCTTGAACAGTTAGATGTAAAAACAGCCTTTCTCCATGTGGATTTGGAGGAATAGATTTATATGCAACAACCACAGGGGTATGAGGTAAAAGGTAGGGTGAATTTGGTTTGTAGGTTGAAGAAGAGATTGTATGGCCTGAAGAAAGCTCTAATGCAGTGGTATTTAAAATTTGATAAGTTTATGACAAAACAAGGTTATGATAGATGTCATTCTGACCACTGTGTTTATTTCAAGAGGCTAGATAACGGAAGATATATTATCTTGTTATTGTATGTGGATGACATGCTTGTTGTAGGGTCTAACATGTAGGATATAAATGTGCTCAAAATAAAACTAGCTAATTCATTTGCGATGAAAATTTTGGGTGCTGCAAAGCAAATCCTTGGTATGAGAATAACAAGAGACAAGAAAAATCACAAATTGACGTTGTCTCAAGGTGAGTACATAGAAAAGGTGTTGCAGAGGTTTAGAATGCATAATGCAAAACTAGTTAGTACACCTTTATCCAGCCATTTCAAACTAAGTAAGGAGTTGTGTCTAGAGACATAGGAAGAAATAGATTACATGTCCAGGATTTTCTATTCATCAGCGGTTGGAAGCTTGTTGTATGGCATGGTGTGTACAAGACCAGATATTGCACATAAAGTGGGAGTTGTGAGCAGGTATATGAATAATCCATGTAAAGATCATTGGAAAGCAGTACAGTGGATTCTTAGGTATTTGAGAGGTACCACTTCACATGCATTATGTTTTGGAGGTTCAGATACTGTTCTATAGGGATATGTTGATGCAGATATGGCGGGTGATAAAGAAAATAGGAGGAGCACCTCAGGGTATGTGTTTACTGTGGGTGGAACAACAGTAAGTTGGATTTCAAAACTGCAACAGGTTGTTGCACTTTCAAAAATGGAAGTAGAGTATGTTGTTGCTATAGAGGCTAGTAAGGAGATGATTTGGTTGCAGAGGTTCATGGAAGAATTGGGTAAGAAGCAAGAGAATAGTAGGTTGTACAGTGATAGCCAGAGTGCCATTCATCTTGCAAAGAACTCATCCTTTCATTCGAATACTAAAATTATACATCTCAAGTACCACTTCATAAGATCTTTTCTAGATGAAAAACTGTTAAAACTGGAAAAGATACATACTAGCCAGAATCCTACAGACATGTTGACAAAAGGAGTAAATAGAGAGAAACTAAGTTCCTGCTCGGGTTTTGTTGGCCTTCAAGCATGAAGGTGAAAATAAGAAATTTTCCAAGTCCAAGTTCCAGAGCATAGTTCAACAAGTGCAGTAGTGGTGGAGTTGCTATGATCAGTCTCCAAGTGGGAGATTGTTGGTTGTGGAGCCTAATATTCGAGATCCATAGATATTATTTAGTTTTGTTTGTACCCCAAGTGTACTGTACAATCATTTCCCTTGTCTTGCAGACCCATGGTATTGGGTTAACCGTAGTATTTTCCCATGGTATTTCCCCTATAAAAGAAAGCATTGTAACATGACTGTGTATGGTATTTTTTTGTATTGTAAACAATCTCTATGATTGTCTGGGAGAGACTGTGAGAGCATGAAGAGGAAGTGTAGCATTTTTGTTGCAGGTTGTATCCCTTCATATTTCTGTACTGTAATAAAAGAACTGGCAATTTCCTTATGGATGTAGCCCATCGTTTACATCATTGACCTTTGATCGAAATATTCCACTGGATGTTCGACATCAAAAAATTTATTCACACTCAGTGGATTGTACTAGGGTATCTTGGGAATCATTGAAACCAATGGTGATCTCCCTCGCACTTATTAATGGTTCACATCATTGGTCGGTAATCAAGTGGTTTCTACCATTTTCAACTTCAAAACATTGTAATCACATGGATAGAATCTTACTTTGTGGAAGACGAGATGAAGACCCTACGTATTTGTTAAGAACTCATAGCTTTCTCCCCAGGTTTCGATGGAGTATATTGTATGAAGTACCAGCTTGGATCCATATTTGTATGGTCATGGATATGCTCAAATTTGTCTCTATGATATAGATCTATGTTGTATATCTGGTAGCTATGTCCAAGTTTGAGTCCTCTATCACATGGATCTACGTTGTATTCTAGTGGCCATGTTTGTTTATTCCTCTCATGGATCTGCCTTGTATTGGTCTGCAGCCATGATGAGGTTACAATTACTCATGAGTCAAATTATTGATGTATTGCAAATGCTTGCTCGATGATACTCTCTGATCAAGCTGGCTCTTACCTCGAAGTGATAAATTTCTCTATCAAATATCTCGCCTATCGTATCCCTCTAGCCTCATGATTTGGCGGGCATTCTGTTATACCCAAATCCTATCACCATCATGTGATAAGACCTCTAACACCTCTATTTGTCCTCAATCCCAAACTTGAAGTGAAAATAATGCTCCAAGATGTTGATCCTACATGTAAAACTTCAGCACCGCTCTTATCCTTAAGCTTATAAGCGGTACCTTATATAGCACCACCTAAGCTATGTGGAAGACAGGCGGTGCCACCACCTTTCACCTTTGTTTTTTGGCATGGTTCTCACCTTGCACCACTCTGTCATAAGGGAGTATAAGTGGTGCCCTTGGTAAAAAGTGAAAAAATGAGGTTTCACGAAGCTTCTAGAACAAAAGATTCACAGCTAGCCTTATCCCTATTCACTTGGGTCAGTTGAGCTCAAGATCCATGCTTTGGGGATCTCATGGCCACCTCACCCACCTAATTCTCAATTATTCTTATCCCTTTGAGCCCTATAAACCAAGCTCATGCCCCATGGTTGAGGGGAGAAGAAAATAGTAAAGTCATGCTACTCAATTAACATCCTAGCCTAATCCATTAGGGAGCATAGAGGAGTAAGTTGGGGCTATCGGGGATGAGATGTTAGTCTTGTGAAGGAGTGCATCGACACTAAGGAAAAAAGGTTGTAAGCTATTTCATTTAGTATATTAATGCAAAGTTGGTTCCTTTCCCATATATCAGTTGTGTTATAATCTCACATGTGTATTATCAGATTCCTTAGTCATTGATATAGATCTATGGATAGTTTTCTAGTATCTTTGATGTTGTTGTGTGTTTGATGTGTTTATGCAGGTCTTCCATCATAGATCTTATTCCAGGAATCCATATCTTCTAGGAAAAGTCTTCCGACCTAGTTGTAACTCATTTGTTCTGGATCTGAACCATTCAGACCAGAGGAACAACTTCTGTCCGCAAAAGGTGCAATATTCCTGATAACACTTGCTTGCGAGGTTTCAATTTCTGGAGAATTTCTAGTTTTGGTTTTCTGCAGTTTTCTGGTTTAGGGCCATCCTAGGGTTTGTATTTGCCAGAGATTCACCTACCCAAAAAATTCGATCTAGGGCTGAATAGATGTGCTTCTATATTGGTCACTTTTGTAGAAACCATAATTTATTGTCGGAGGCAGAGGAGAGAGAGTTTTTCCATGTGAAATTTGTTCTATTCAGGCTAGCTCTAATACCATGCTAAGATTTCAAATGCTTATATAGATATCATTAGTGTTTAATCTAAATTCACAACAGTAGCACATGCAGAATCACTGAAAGAAACACAATCACAAGATAGACACATATTTATCCCGGGAAAGCCTTAAGGGGAAGAAAACCCAACAAAACTTCATCTGTATAAGATTTATAAGATAAAACCCCAAAGCAGGTAATATTCCGCCTTGTTGGTATGTCTCTCTCTCTCTACGTCCTATGCACGATACATAAGTGTGAGTCTGTGTTCAAATAAGCAACACAACTTCTCTATTTATACTATTTTTGTTACTTGACATTTAACCTAACTAGTCATCCCCACTAAACTGTCTGGGCCAACTTCACCTAGGAAATCACAAAATAATATTATATTATATTATATTAGGTACTATTGACACAACTTACAATGGAGGCTTTACCTCATGACTCTATGATGACAAATTACAATAATAACATACCGATGGAGGAATAAGAACATATCCTTTGGGGTATATGAGTAAAATACATTTATAATATCCTTTGAAGTTACAAAATTTCAACATCTTTCCCTCTCTTCAGCTGAAGCAGAGTATCGTGGGGTTGTGAATGCAACTATTTAAGTAGTTTGGTTACATGGGATTTTGATATATTTTGGTATTCACACTTATTTAGTATACATATTTTGTGATAATCAAAGTGCAACTAAATTTTCCAGTGCTCCAGTATAGAAGCAATGAACCAAACACATTGAAGTCAACATGCTCTAGATTTGGGAACTAGTGCATAGTAGGGATATAATTTTATATTACTACCCTATATAGGAGAAAGTTGTAGACATATTCACAAAATATTTCATTGAAAGTATATTTGTTTATCTCATGTTTCTTCTTGGTGTGAAGGTTTGATTAAATTTTGTTCCTGGTTTCACTATTCATTTTGAGGGGGTAGGGGATCGTTCCCATGAGGTTTTCCCCATTTCCTCGGTTTATTGAGTAGCTACATTTTTTCATTAGATTGTATGGGTGACCTTTGGTCTTAGTTTCTAGGGCCTAGGTTTTCTAAGTTTGGATTAAGGGGGGATGTTAGGATTATTTGTAATCCTCCCTTGACCACCATATTCTAAATGTAAGTTTCCTAGCTTAGGAATATGTTACCACTTCATTAGTCGTAAGGTAAAGTTATCTAGGGCCCACTTACCACCTGATGTGCTAGTTTGCATGAGTTTGGGAGTTCCAAAGGCCAATCCCCATAATTTAGTGTAACGACCCTCCACGAGGTCTGACCAAAACAACTAACATGCATGCATATAAATAAATCTAGATCTGATAAGGAAGTTAAGAACATCTATTTTTTTCTTTTTAAAATTCATTTACAATGTAGCTAAGGATATACGACATTATGAATCATAAACAATCCACATACATCCATTGAAATAAACTATTCCATTTTCATGTGCAACATTTAACAAATTCAAATAACCTTGAAATACCTATCCATATCACTAGTTGTTCTCATTTGATGACAAGGTCGAAGGATGTTTTTCCATCACTTTGTTGTAGTTTTTGTCGCTTGGTTTCAAATCATGTCAAGTCCACCGGTTTCCTCCCTACTATACCCTTACGGGTACTCTCCTTCCCTGGGGACCCCCGAGCTTGATGAGGCTAACAATACCTTGCTAGCAATGGAAGTATGATACCAGGTTGCTGCTAGGAGGCTCCCAACCTCACTCACATTGTACTAAACCAAACTCTTTCACAGTCACCTTAGAGCCAGCCAAAGGGGCTCGAGCTCCAAACTATGGAAGGACCGAAGAAGAAGATGATGAAAGAACAAGATCCCCCTTTCCTTCATTTTCTTTTATCTTTTATTAACCATTTTGTTAGTTCCCATGCGTCCTATGCACCACTTTCAGTTAACTCTTTAGTTTACTTTAATTAATTGATTTATTTATTTTATTTACCAACCCACTTTTTAGTTATCTTTAGTTCTTTGATTCTTTTCCGATTAGTTAAGATTTCACTTTAGTTCAGGCCCCTGAATTTAGTCTGTTAACTAATTTCTTAATTTAGCTTTATTTCAGTTTATTTATCATTATTTATTTATTTATCATTTATTTATTGGTTTATTTATTTATTTGTTTGTTTATTTATTATTTATATATTTGTTTATTTATTATTATTTATTTATTATTTACTTATACATACATACATACATACATACATACATACATACATACATACATACATACATACATACATACATACATACATACATATATATATATATATATATACTTAAAGTTCTTTATGATCAAATTATTATTTCCCTTAACTAATTTAGATGTTGATTACCATCGCATTCTCATTGTGACCTGAATTATCAAGGTGCTATCCTCCTAGCATGCCCTTTTGATAATTCCCACAGGCGCAGAGTTGGCTATGACGGCTAAGCCAATGTTACCTCAGTTCACCTACCCTAGGAAGATCCATGTGGTGCTTGGGGAATAAGTTTGAATCCCTATTGTGTGCCCCCAGTACAATATTCGTGAGTGACCGACTCGCGGTCTACCCTCACAGCACACGAATCTGATGAACTTGAGTTTTCCTCACTCTATTCAAATTTCATCTCGTCATCCAATTTTATAGCCTTACATGTATAATTTTTCAGCCCTGTCACGTGATGTGGATCGATTATTAATAATAATCCCATCACCTGCACATAAAAAAACCCATGCATCAAATATCATAAATAAGATTTCAACTATAACAAAAACATCAATTGACCTCAACTGTCGAGGTTTCCCGACTCATCCAGAGTCCATGCATGCTAGTGGATCAAACATATCACAATTCAGTCATGCTATATACAAGACTGATGTCACCTTCCATAGTGGTCGACTTAGCTAAACTCTTTGCATATTGATGGTTTCTTATGTTTCATGTACTTTCCTTTCCTGTCACACTCAATAGACCATCAGAGTACATGCTACATAAAATTTTTCAAAACATTATATAACTTTAATCCTTGCTAATAAATTTACATGACTTTTCATTCACAATTAAAATCATAATATAGCTACATACATAATTTCCCAAATGTCGGCATTATTTTCATAATCATAATTTACTCAACAATATGTCATATAATCCTTCTTAGGTCATATCTCATCAATAATTCATTGTTTGACACAAGTATAGGTCATACAAAACTGGATTCATTCAAATACATTGTAACGTACACACAATGTTTTAGATCCCAAAATAATAAATAGTTAGGTCATTCGTCATATAATTCCCTTAAGTAATAGTTATTCTTATCTCAAGGGTAAGGGTAAAACCAGGGTGTTACATACACCCGCACTTTAGGAAACTTCATCTTGAAGTTCTAGAATAAGTATGGACACTGTTTGCACATTTCCAATGTGTCCTCCCAGGTTGTAGTTATTGGGACTATATATATTCTTGATATTTTAGATCCCCGTACACGAATCACACAATGCTAGTTTATCAAAAGACATCAACCATGTTAACTTAGTATCGGGTCATGATTTTCATCTATACATAATGATTTCATTCAATTGCTTATCCTATCCCTACGTGGGCATTACATACTCCCCCTTTTTAGGGAACTTCATCCCGAAGTTAAACATTTATTTATTTATTTTTATCGTACTTTCAATGTCAGTTTCACTTTCTTTTCAGGTCCAAGTCTTCATGTCATTCTATCTTATTTTTCTTAAATGATCATGGTCATAATATATAGATGCACTACTATAACTTATTTATATTCTTCTTGAAAAAATTTAATCACATTTTTAATAATTCAACAAAAATGTCACATCGTATTAATCCTAGTAATACTTCTCCATAATTTCCAATACTGAGGTAGATTTCCAAAAATTCCTAGTTTTCCACAAGGATATAATATATCCAATTAACTACAAGATGTATCACATCAGTAATCACAAAATAGAAAACTAATAAACTTTTAGCGCCAACAAAAACAATCCAATGAAGAAGTTAAACTTATTTGTTTATCCTCTTCTCTAAGGCGAGAATATAGAAAACATACGATCTCCATTAAAATAAAATTATGAATTATTAAATCAAGAGTGATTATAACATAGTCTAAAATCAATGTAAGAGTCACCCAACATCCTCATAAGGCTACTTAAAAAATGGTTATTCTCAAATCTATATGATTCCAAAGTGTCAAGGATTTGATGAACATATTGATTTTATCCCCTAATCATTTCATGAGCACCATTCAAACTTACCTCAAATTTATGTAGATTAATACGACATAGTAAGGTTATAACTAAAGATACTCAGACGGATTCTTTCAAGTTCAAAATCAAACCTATTATTGACTTAACCATATACAAGATTAATTTTGTTACAATCTTTAATAAAGAGTTACGTCTCTTGTCCATATCCATATAATGGAGTCTTATTCTTCATTTCATCCTAAGGTGAAATCTAAACCACATAATTCTTATTTTTTTATGGTCGTAACCAATAGTTATATCTTACATGATCAAATAAAAATCACTCGTAATAATCACAACATCTTCCTTGCCTAAGTTTCAATGGCTTCTTAAACCATCCACACAATCCAAAACTAAACTATCCTAACACTTATGTTACTATTCCAAATCTCCACCTAAGAGTTTATTAAGGTTGTAAAACTTTAAAATAACCTATTATTCGAGAGTTCAATACACCTTTCCAAGATTTCAATATTCTTATTTATACCAAGTCACTATATTTGACTCAAAAGATAGGCTAGGCCATTACACACTTATAAAGGTTTAATTCATTCAAACAACATAACTACTATGTAGACAAAAGTACCATCAGGGTTCTCTTATTAATGATACTCAATAGTAGGTCAAGTTTCTCATCCCATTCCTAAGTTTATAATACAATTATCCACTATGGCATACATCAATTATCATTCCCCCTCTTCTTCTGATCCAGATATAAATTCCTTATATATATCAAAGGTATAACACATTGATCATAAAAGATTTTATTCTCATTACTTAAATCAACCTGAATTTCTGTCATTTAGAAACACAATAACTCCACATAATTTCATTTATCTAGCACAATGCATCATCTAGATCCTTTCATATTACATTAACATAAAACAATTCAAAACATAATTTAGTAATCTTAAATCAATCCATTCTATAAAGATATTGTTCCTAACATAATTCATTCACATAATCCATTTATTGTATAAAAACCTAATAACTTTATTATTATCTTTAGCTTTTCACTATTGTATAAATCTCATGTGTATACATTTATAATATTTATTGCATTAACTCTTTCCCAACAAACTCTTTATGCATTTACATACACAATTTCCTATTGATAAAATACAATGGATATCATATTTTGCATAACCTTCTTACTCATATGGATAAACATTTTCATAACCTTTTTACCCATATATATATATATATATATATATATATATATATATATATAAGCATTCCGCTGATTGATAATCCTAATAGCTTTTTAATCTTTAACTTGTTATCCCCATAAACTTCATTAATACATGCAACATATCCACATACATGATTATTTTATTTAACAATCGTAATGCATCTAACATTTAGAAATATAAATCTAATTTTGTTATCAACACGACGAATTCATTTTGTATATGGAACTTAAGGTATTAACATTTTTTGCACCTTTGATCCATACATTATATCAATTTTATAAATCAATCATATGAGTTTATTGACTGAAAAAATTTGACACCTTACATTTATATATTACTATGTAGATATATTGCGTGCAAGAACATCACTTTTAAATGGATGATAACTATATAAAATTATAAAGATGCATCCAATAAAATATTATCACCCACCCATAACCACCTAATTTCTTGCACCATTATACTAATGGTGTTTAGTCAATTGAATATTGACCTCATAAATTTTATATGAGTAACTCTCGGAAATTTAGCATTTTGAAATTCAACAAAATGATTTCTTAACTCTTCCTCATATTCATGAGTGGTTGAGTACCTAAATATCCCATACACCCATGTATGATAAATTATTCTCACCTCTCATACATGGAAAGTCCAAGTGTAACTACCTTTTAAGGATGGCATTGTGTTAATGGTGTGAATATTAACATTGAATTTTAGTATGTTCACACTAAGGATCATTATCATATGCATATTGATTCCCATGTATGAGTTCTAGGGTGACTGTGTGATGCAGGAGCATCGAATCAAAGTCCTATGTTTACTGATTGAGTAAGAAATGCTATTTTATGCTTCCATGTAACCATTTCTAGAAGATAGACTTAGTATTTAATTTTTTTTATAGATAGGATTTGTTTGATTGTAATAATGGCACTTTGCCACTGATGTCCTCGAATCTTGTAAGAGGTTGCTCGAGGATAGGATAGTTGTAGATTTACTTTCTTAGGAAATTCGGATCCTGCATATTCGGACCTGGCAGGTTTGATAAATTTCTATACTAAGTGTCAAATGTAATAATCAGAGATATGGATGCATAGAAGCATAAGTGAGTGAGTGTGTGAATGAATGTACACATGAATGAAGAATAGAGTTTCAATACTCCGCACATATGCGATTATTCGATGTCTTCTTTTCAATAACCATAAGTATGTTTAATAATCTGTGTATATGAGTCTTTATTATTGATAGAAATGTTTATAGATTTCATAAAGACGGAGATGTATTCATTCAAGTGCAACAGGAACGAATTGATCATTTCCCTCATCAATTTGTCTGTAATTGTCTGAGTTAAAATCTATAATCTAAATAGATCTACAATCGTAGATGAATTCCACAAAAGAAAAATGTACGGGAATGAAGTTCTGCACTTGATAAGAGATCAACAGCCAGGAAGCGTTCTGCAAATGATCGACAGTTCTCTGGAGTTGCAGGAAGATACTAATGGGAGGAAAATTGCGGAAGCCCATTTTTGGGAAAAGTGGGAAGGCGTATCCGCAATCCGCAATCTTATTGTGAAAAGGATCATTGTGGCTGCAATATTGCAGAAGTCAAATTTTTGAAGATCAAGAATTGCATTCTTACAATTTCCAATCCGCAATTGTGCAAGGGATATTGCGGAAAGGAAATTGTGGAAGGACTCAATTGCGGAAATTGAGGTTGCAGAACCAAGCTTGCAGAAGAAGGATTTCTATGGAAATTGAACCCAGTGATAGAACAATTACACTCACAACAATTATCAATTGTACATGCAAAATCACTCACAAAAGAGACTGAATATGGAGCTGAACACTAAAATGTATTAAATTAGTGTACAATAGCCAACCCTGTAACATCATAGGCTGTCACAATAAATAATTACTGTTAACACCCAAAAAGTGTTCACTACCTCATCTACCCCACTACATGGCTCATTCGTCCATTTTCCTACCATATTTCCCTTAAAAACCCCTTTTTTCCTCCAAAAATAGAAAAAATCCCCTAAAAAGGGAAGGAAAAAATATAAAATAATGAGGAAAAGGAGGAAAAAACCCTATTCAGCTGCCCTAAACCATATGGTTTCCAAAACCATGGGCCATCACTCCACCACTGAAAAACTATAAATAGGTGATGGAGACCCCCTATTTCATATCCACAATCATAAGCACCCTTACTCTACCAAAGTATCTCTTGAAACCCTACCTCACCCTTGAGCTACTTTCACCTTGAGAGCCCCTTTTGGCCCATTTCCACCATTGGAGAAAGAGAAGGAGCAAGTTGGATCTTGGAGCAACCTTCTTGGATCACTGCAAAGGGCTTCACCAACCTTCACATTAGAGGTAACATTAATACAAAAGTCATTCTTTACATCTTGCTTTTCTGTTTCATGCACATGTTTAGAGTAATTTGTATTTCTGTCTTAGCATTTTAATTTACATTTACTGAACTGCTACTAAGGAGTCCCTTCTCCTTAGTAGGTGCCCATTCGCACAAGCTAGGGGTAAAACCCTAGCTACAGTTTTGGCGACTCCGCTGGGGATCGAGCTACAGTTTTGGCGACTCCCCTAGCTTTGAATTTCTGGTTTCAGTTTAAAAAATTGTTTAGTTTTCTGCAATAATTTCCCATTTTTCCTTTCGGCTGTCCCTTTCGGCCGCCGTAAACCTCATCTTTTCCCTCTGCAGTCGCATCCTGACCGCGTCTTTTAGGCCTTTACCTGTGACCCGACCGTGTCTCTCAGACTGTTTTCGGTGCCCTTCCTACAAATTCAAGTCTGTTACCTGCGATCCGACCGCGGCTAATTAGCCTATTTGCTGCGATCTGACTGCGCCTGTTGGCCATTTTCTCGCGTCCCAATCGTGACTTTCAGCCCCTTAGCTGCGACCCGACCGCGTCTGTCTGCCCTTTTCCCGCGATTCGACTGCGCTTTTTTCCCTATTTCCTGCGGTCCGACTGCTTCTGTCGGCCAGAAAGCCGCGACCTATCCGCGCCTGTTTCCCTCAAACCCGCGGTCCGACCGCCCAATTTCGCCACAGACCCACGGTCCTATTTTTGAACCCAGCCCCTTTGCTGCAATATTTTTTGCATCTGCACAGCCATCTGTTCTATCTGCAGCCCTACTTCCCTACAACCTTTTCTGCAACATCATTTATGCTCCCTTTTACAGAATCTGTTTCAAATTTCAGCATTTTAATTCAGAAAATTTTGCATGTTAAAGTTTGAATTCAGTATTATTGTTCGTTAGAAAGTTGCCCCCCTTGTGGCACTTCTATTTTGGGTTCATCACCTCACGAACACACACTCTGTCACATAATTCAAGTGAGCCTTAAAAAACTACTTAACTCAACCAATATTCTAACCCCACTTGGGGAACACAAAAGAATCTTTGTAGTTAGGTAGGATCGGGGGGATAGGCTTCCAATAACACCCCTCGGTTACTTACACTTGAGACATAGCTGTTGTCCAATTAGGGAACCAAAATTCCCTAGTACTTTTTGGCACGGTCACAACCGGTTTACCAAAGGGCCTTTCCCCTAGGAGGGTTGAAGTCGCGAGACTGGTTCCGGAGGCTTGAGTGGAATACCACACTCCATTCAGTAACCGAAGGGCTATTTTTCGCAGTTCTCGAGATATCCCTGTATAGGGGTATTGCGGTAAAAGGACCAAACGGCAGATTCACCTTTCTGGACGTGTCATGAACGGGGTATCTTCGTTGCCATTCTTCTAGGATTGACTACCCGGTGTCCCTCCTGGTAGGGGGATATCTTAGCCACTTGGATTTCCTATTCATATTGTCTAACTTGGATTTCATCACCTTGCAGAGGATATGTCTAGTTGAGTCAGAATACTTTTAGTTAGGTGTTTGCATGCTCCCTTACCTCCTTTTGGTCTAGTGAGTCCACCATTTTTTTATTTTTAGGAAACCTGCTGCTTGTTGGTATTCTGACCATTTCTGTTGACACTCCACCTATTGTAGCACAGCTGTTACAGTGGGTGTTTTGAGTTGGTTGTTGGCCTGAGTGCCCTATTTTTCGAGCTCTCCTTCTGCACACTCGGTTGCATTAGGTTTTTTGAGCTGTTTTTTACCCACCTCAACCCACAGAGATTTGACACCATCTATCACCATTGAGTCCCCGAGACATTCTCGGCGCCTCAGGGGCTAACCCCCATAGCACGGTTCACTTGACACCACCCGTCATTGACACAGATCATCTTCACTTGATACCACTTATCATAGATCTCGAGCCTTGTCACTTGACTCCAATCGTCAGCAGCATAGGACTCCATCACCAGATATTGACGCCCCTTATTTTACCTCCGATTCTGAGCCAGAGTCTGAGAACCCCATTTACACTGCCCCTACTATCCCCATGGCTGGCGTGACTTCCACTCCCGTCTTGGTCGGGACCATTGGTGGCACATCCACCACTACACCAGTTACCACACTTGCTTTGGGTACGCCCTCCATGGGGCCCCCATCTACCGTTCCCCTCACGGCACCTATTCCCGCAGCGGGAATACCTATTCCCACTCCATCAGTGGCTCACACTACCCATGGTGGTGCAGGACCATCCTATACCACCTTAGTTCCCCCACTTGGGGGAAACCTCCCTAACACTACCCCTCCACTTGGGGGCATTGGCCCCAACTTGGTCCAACCCACTACTGTGTCACATCCTTCCTCCAGTTTGCCATTCATGGCTAGCCTCAACCTGCCTGACCTAGCCAGATTGACCAACGACCCTATCCGACACGACCCTGCGTGGCCTCACATGCCCACCAAGCTTCCCTCTGACATCACTAAGTTCGAGGGCAAGGAAGGTGAGGACCCACAAAACCACATTATGTCCTTCCATCTATGGTGTTCCTCCAACTCCATAGTGGACGACTCTATTCGCCTCCGTCTCTTACAGCGCACCTTCACTGGCTCTGCAGCCAAGTGGTATATCGAGCAACCCCATGGAACCCATGCCACCTTTGCTTCCCTTGCCTCAACCTTCCTGCAGTTCTTCCAGTTACCTGTCCGCTATGATGCGGGCGTTGAGATCCTCCTATCGTGCAGACAAAACACGGCTACCCACATCACGGACCACATTCATGAGTGGTGTCGACGCCGTAGCTTATGCAAGATCAAATTAGACGACCGTATCTTCCTAGATTGGTTCCTCAAATCCCTTCTTCCTGTCATTGCTAAGGATGTGGCATCTGAAAGACACCAGTCTGAAGAAGAGGCCATCCTTAAGGCCCAACAATTCGACCTCATTTACGCCCAGTCGGGTTATCTCTATACCATTATACCTGACGCCCCTCGCGGTGATTCCTCCCAGCACGATGCGCTGGGGGCATCCCACGCTACCGACGGCATCATTGGCCGTGTCTCTTCACATCCTCAACCATTTTCCATAGCACGTCTTACCCCTGGCCCTGACCTTTCAGGGGCTACCTCACAGTCTAGAGCAACCAACTCGTATGCTCCCATAACACATCACCACCATTCCCATGGACCCTCATGTCCACCTCAGTGTTTCGGTCATGTGACTCTCGCTTACGCCCCTCCGGTCGTACCTCAGCCCTACTACCACCAGCAGGATGCACCAGCTCCTGTGTCTTCACAAGCCCAACCCGCTTATTACCCGCCCCAGGCAACCCCTGCGGCAAACCCACAACCCGCTCCGCAGCCCTATCAGCAACCCCCTCAAGTTGTTGCCCCTGCGCAGCCTCCACCTACATATCATCCACCGTAGCCTGCTCCAGCACCTGCGCAACCTCAAAATCCACCTGCTGCCCAAGGGCAAGTTTACGCCCAACAAAACCCGCAGCAAAACCAGAACAACCAACGCAACCAGGGCCAACAAAACCACGGCAGGGGCCGAAATCGTGGAAACAACAAACCTACAAACCAAGATGGTCAACCCCCTAATCCCCCCGATAATAATAATGCGGCCCCTGCTAACCAAAACCCTGATCGCCCGCCCAAATAGGCTAAAAACCCCAATTTGTGAACCAACCATCCTTGTTCTATTTGCGGGGTCTATGGCCACTACACACATACTTGCCCACACTTGGAGCGAGCTCGGTAACTTTGGGTTGATGATGCCCACCGCCAAGGGCATGCGGCTCCTCAAGCACCACCCAACCCCCCACAACCTCAGCAACCACCTTTGGTGCTGCAAAACCCCTTACCAAACCAAGGCATAGTGAACACTCAACCGTTGGCTCCCCCTCAAGCCAACGCGCCAACCCAACAACAAATCACTTATGCTGCTCCTGATCAACCCATGTTTGACTCAGGTACCCACCACTTGTTGATGATGTCCTCCACTGATGTCAACCTCTAGACCTGGTGGAAACAATATGGCTCCGCCTCTGAAACCCCTCCCGTCGATAAACCCACTAACACCCATCCCACTGATCAGGCGTTACGTATACCTCCACCTCCACTAGATGGCGCTCCCAAAGCACCTCGTTTCCTGCTTCGCCGTATCAACAATAACCCCAATGCGCGGGCTGCGTCAAGCTACAACATTGTCGATGACTTAGCCCAATCTCCCACAGCCATGTCTGCGTTAGAAGTCTTAAAACACTACCCTTCGCAGCGCAAGACTTTACTCTCAGCCATTGGGGCTATCGATCCAAATGATTCGAATTTAATGGCATTTGATTTGGACCAATCCGAACCCCGCATGCCTTCCACTTTAGCATTCCAAGTTTTTGTTTCCATTTGGAATTTTGTCATCCATCGATGCATTATTGATGAAGGTGCCTCTACATCTGTCATGTCCACCTTCATCTGGCAGAAATTGGGATCCCCCCCTCTCCAGTAGTCCACTACTGCGTTGCGAGCCTACGACGGCCGTTCGGCTCAACCACAAGGCCTATTAACTAACGTCCCCATCCAGCTGGCTGGCAAAACCATCCTCATCGACATCGAGGTTATTAATGCACAGCTTGATTATAACCTTTTACTTGGCCGCAGCTACATGTATGCCATGCGGGCAGTTGCTTCTTCCATTTTTTGTACCATGATATTCCCCCATGAGGGACGCGTGGTCAAGGTTGACCAACTCACCTACTATGATCCCAATGCCCCCGCGACACCCGAAAATGTTCTCCCCATGGTTGAACAACCTGTTTCGGGTACCACCACCTCACTTGTTTCCTCTATGGGGCCCAGAGTTTACTCAGACGTGCCAATGACCTCGACCTTCCAATCTATTCCACCCCCATCACCCGCCACTGACGTGTCTGACTTATGTACCCTGTCCCATAGCACGCAAACTCCTACTCATCAACCGCCCTTGTTGCCTGAACCCCCTTTGGTACCTAGTCATATTGGTGTTACACCCATCCATACCATTCCTTTCCTCATCCCTCCCTCAGGAGTGGTTAGCGCCCCAGTCATGGCTACCCTCAGCCTCCCTGGGTTAACCTTAGGATTACCCGTTTGGTATCTTTCGCCTCCCATTCCCCCGCCGACACCAGATGTCGTCTTGCAAAAGGTGCAACCCATTGTCACTACTAGTCAACCACCTCCCGGTGTCACTACCCCGTCGTCCTCCATGAACCCCCCCCTCCTCTTACCAAACCAACTGGGGGCAGAGGCCCCCAACCTTACTCTGTCGTCCCACCTCCCAAGACAGTCAAAAACCCCCCTGTGTTTCGTGCTCCTCCCAAATGCTCGCTGTTCGACGAGTTGGGCCATGCGACTCACTAATGTCCTCAGTTACCGGCAGTACATGAACACATGCAAATGCTTGACGACAACCTCGATATGCCGGTTGTCCAAATTGATCCAACCCCTAAGCCTCGCGACAAATCCCTGCGCACTAACCACCCCTGTGCCATATGCGGTGTTTATGAGCATTACTCACATCACTGTCCCGATCTCCCCGATTACAGAGTAGCTCTCTATGAAATGAACAATCTAGATCTTCAGACGGCACCACCCACCATTGAGGAGATCCACCCCCCGGTCTCTTCCCCTTCCGGAGAGGATAATACCATTTATATGATCTCTTCCGCCACTACTCCCTCATCAACCGATTTGACGACACAAACTTTCCATACTGATGAGGAAATCCTCGAGGCTCTCACTGCCCCGGAGTATCCCTGGGATGACATGCACCGTCATTCCTACTTCCTCCCAGATGAATCCTCCTCTAACACTGCTACCCAATTTGCAGTTGAATCCAAATACTTCCTTCCCCCCAAGGTCGATTGGTTCAAGGACCCTATTCCTGCTCCTGACGCCTTCGAGGAGGGTAACATGGAAAACATCTCACCTGTCATCCAAATTGATATCGCTGCCCCAAAAAGCAACCCCCCTGGAGTCTCCTTATCGCTTTCAGACTCTCTAAAATTGAAAGAAACCACAATCATGAACTGTCCTGGGCTCGTAAAATCCACACGACAGTACCATTCTATTACTTCAGAGTCTTCTTATTGCTTTCAGACTCCTTAAAATTGAACTCCTTAAAATTGAAAGCAACCACAAGCATGAACTGTCATGGGCTCGTAAAATCCACAGGACAGTACCATTCCATTACTTCAGAGTCTTCTTATTGCTTTCAGACTCCTTAAAATTGAAAGCAACCATGAGCATGAACTGTCCTGGGCTCGTAAAATCCACACGACAGTACCATTCCATTACTTTAGAGTCTTCTTCTTGCTTTCAGACTCCTTAAAATTGAAAGCAACCACGAGCATGAACTGTCCTGGGCTCGTAAAATCCACACAATAGTACCATTCCATTACTTCAGAGTCTTCTTCTTGCTTTCAGACTCCTTAAAATTGAAAGTAACCACGAGCATGAACTGTCCTGGGCTCGTAAAATCCACACGACAGTACCATTCCATTACTTTCGAGTCTTCTTATTGCTTTCAGACTCCTTAAAATTGAAAGCAACCACGAGCATGAACTGTCCTGGGCTCGTATAAATCCACACGACAGTACCATTTTATATACACACTTCTTCTAGTTCCCTAACCCATGAAGAAGTCCCCCCGTGCCTCTTGGCGCTATGATCGATCCTCTCGGCAGCACCCCCAATTAGGTCGCCTTTGTTCAGAGTATTCTGCAGTCTCATGCCATTTTACCACAGCTTGAGTCTCCCTCAGCCCAGTCACCCTCCCAGATCCAATGCAGCTATGATCCCCTTACCACCAGTCAGTTTCATATGCTACCCGATCATCCCCACTATCATACTATGAACAAAGGAAGTTTGAGTCCCTCACTCTACTTGCTCAGTTATTCCCCCCGGTTTATCAATCCTGCCATCAGTACTATCACATTTCGGTTTTCCACCTCGCGCTCCTGTCAAGGAAACATCATTGCCTTGATAGTTGCAGGTCTCCCTCTGTCGACGACAGCTCCTCTATTCCAGAGGATAGACCCAGAGGCCCCTGCGCCTTGGACCCATCACCATCTGTGCTGAGTGCCTACGGACCATTTTGGGAGGAGTCATCATTGGCTCTCCGAATGGTTGTTTCTCACATGCTCGACTTTAGCACCTTGATCGCATCGTTGAGAATCACGCAGGATTTATATCCCTTCCATTATTTGTCGAAGACCCCGGACTTCCCCCGACTCTAGCACATTGGTGAGTCACTTCGGAACGCCCAGTTATATGTTCCCATGGATGTCCGGGCTGCGTTGGCGATTGTATTCGGAAGCCATCCAGTTCCATGCTTCCTTGAGTACCCAGTTCAGTTCCAGTTCAGTGTACCAGTGCGAGTATGACCCTTGTCACTCTGATCCAGCAGCTCATCAGTTCCTTTGGTACCACATTCAGCAACACTGCTGTCATTCCAGTGCATCATTTTTTTAGCTCAGACATGATCAGCCCAGCAGTATGTCCCAGATTTGTGTCCCTTCTAGACCCTTATGATATACATAGTGGTTTTTTATGTATCCTACAGGTCCCTCTTTTTGGGCCTCACAGTTATGTTTATGTATCTTGATACGAGTATGGGTATGCCCGCCTCGTCCATATATTGAGATTCTTCCTCATTCAGTATTTGAGGCCATGTATATGTCAGGTCCCCATATTTTGGACCTTATTGTTATTATCATGTTATATCCTGATACGAGCATGGGAATGCTCGCCTCGTCCATATGATCAGATGATTCCTCATCCATTATTGAGGTTATGTACTTTTAGTTCTTGCAGTTGGTTCGGGATCGTTGTTCCGAGCTTCAGTTTGTCTCTTCTCTTCTCCACACCCCAGGAACACCATTTATGACTTATGATGTCCATTGGCCATACGATGAGCTCCTTCCCTTGCACATCAGGGGGCAATCTGTTAACACCCAAAAAGTGTTCACTACCTCATCTACCCCACTACATGGCTCATTCGTCCATTTTCCTACCATATTTCCCTTTAAAACCCCTTTTTTCCTCCAAAAATAGCAAAAATCCCCTAAAAAGGGAAGGAAAAAATATAAAATAATGAGGAAACGGAGGAAAAAACCTTATTCAGCTTCCCTAAACCATATGGTTTCTAAAACCATGGGCCAGCACTCCACCACTGAAAAACTATAAATAGGTGATGGAGACCCCCTATTTCATATCCACAATCATAAGTACCCTTACTCTGCCAAAGTATCTCTTGAAACCCTAGCTCACCCTTGAGCTAATTTCACCTTGAGAGCCCCTTTTGGCCCATTTCCACCATTGGAGAAAGAGAAGGAGCAAGTTGGAGCTTGGAGAAACCTTCTTGGATCACTACAAAGGGCTTCACCAACCTTCACATTGGAGGTAACATTAATACAAAAGCCATTCTTTACATCTTGCTTTTCTGTTTCATGCACATGTTTAGAGTAATTTGTATTTCTGTCTTAGCATTTTAATTTACATTTACTGAACTGCTACTAAGGAGTCCCTTCTCCTTAGTAGGTTCCCATTCGCACAAGCTAGGGGTAAAACCCTAGCTACAATTACATAAGGGATTCGAATGCATGAGGAGGCAATTCGAATCTAGTCAAAAGCAGGCTTACTAAAATTAAGCAAATCCCCCATAGGTGCATAAAGTAGTTTCCAAAATAGTCAAGGAGCTCACGAATTGGCAAAAGCACTTGGGCAAGCTAAAAGGTAATGGAAGGACAACTCATACATACTTTTCATAGGAAAAAAGAGCGGAGGATGTGGAGGACAAAAAACTAGTTAACCTCACCTAGTCAAACTTTCCCAATTGCCTTAAAGCACTGAAAAAGCAGACAATAAAGCAAAAAAAGCAGAAGGGCGCTAGGAAGGCCAGGAATAAAGCAAATTTGATTCCATGAGGTTTCCCAAGTGCTCCATGAGTCATAATTATCAATTTTTACCACTATGGATGTGTAGATGACAACTTGCATAAGGTGGAACATGGAAACTAGGCAAATAAGACAAAAATGGATTAATTAATGTCTAAGGTGGATAACTATGGGTTGATTATTCTAACACCCCCCCTTAAGCCTGACTTATGATTAATATATCAGAAAATTATAGGTCCTAGCAACAAGGCTTAGTCACCCTTTACATACTGCATGTCCATTTAACCAAGGAAAGAGGCAAAAACCCAGTGGGAAAATCCTCCCTTAAACATGGACTGTAAAACAAAATTTGGAAATCTTGTCTTCACTCATGCTTCATAGCATGATCAGCAATCCCCATCAGTGATTTGAGATTGTTGAAGGTCTTCTCACAAAATTCTTTGGTGAAGATATCAGCTACTTGTTCTGAAGATGAACAGAAGAGTAAGTGAATGGTGCCATCATGCACAAGCTCTCTGATGTAGTGCATATGGATCTCAATGTGTTTGGTTCTCTGCTTATAAAAATGGATCATTATAGATTCAAATGGTACTCTGATTATCATAGTAGATGGTAGTTGAGAACTCTGATTCGAAGCCACACTCTCCAAGTAACCCCTGCAACCATAAGCATTGAGTTGATGCATTAACAACTCCTCTGTACTCTGCTTCTATAGATGAGAGTGCAATGGCACTCTGTTTCTTGTTTGACTAGCTGATTGGCCCTTTTGCAAGCATGAACACATATCTTGATGTGGAATTTCTGTCTGTGCTATCACCAGCCCAATCACTGTCAGTAAACCCAATCAAATCAAGATCAGATTTAGCTTTATAGAAGATCCCATGTGTCCTTGTTCCCTGAACAAAGTTAAGGATACTTTTGGCTTCTTTCCAATGGATCTCATGAGGCTGATCCATGTATCTATAAGCCAAACTTACTGCATAAAAAATATTAGGTCTAGTATGTGTAAGATACAACAAACATCCAATCAATTTCCTATACAGTGTATTGTTTACCATAGGTGAAGAATCAGCTTCTTCAAGCTTCACTCCTGAAAGGAAAGGAGTCTTGCTTGGCTTGCAATCCTTCATTCTGAATTTGTTCAGCAAATCCAAGGCATACTTGGACTGGTGCACCTTGATTCCAGCTTTAGTTTGAGCAATCTCAAGCCCCAAGAATTGGCTTAAGAGCCCCAAATCTGTCATGGAGAAGGCTTGGTTCATTGCACCCTTCAAGGAATCAATCTCATCCTTTGAGCTTCCTGTAATGAGGAGGTCATCAACATATAACAAAATGATCATTAATGAACCATTAATTAACTTCAAATAGACATTTGGATCTGATTTGCATCGAACAAAATTCAGTGATAGCAGAAAGCTATCAATCTTGGCATACCAAGCCCTGGGGGCTTGCTTTAGCCCATACAATGACTTCTTTAGCCTGCACACAAGAGATGGGTTAGTAGAAAATCCTTGAGGCTGCTGCATGTATATCTCTTCAGTGAGATCTCCATTCAGGAAGGCACACTTTACATCCATGTGATGTACCTCCCATTGCTTTGAAGCTGCAATGGCTAAGGCTAGCCTGATGGAGTCCATCTTTGCCACTGGTGCAAAGGTCTCATTGTAATCTATGCCATGAACTTGTGAGTAGCCCTTGGATACCAAACTAGCCTTGTACTTCAGAGGTGAACCATCAGCAGAAAATTTGGTCTTGTACACCCACTTACACTGAACTAGCTTCCTCCTTAGGGGAAGATCAACCAGCTCCCAATTGTTGCTCTTCTGGAGTGAGCTGAACTCTTCCTTCATGGCTGCTTGCCATCTTGGATCTCCTGCTGCATCTTCATATGTCTAAAGATCTGATTCCACCATCAGATATCATTTCTCAGCAAACATAGGATCCTTCATGCACAGAGCACTCTCAAATTGAGATCTAGTCCTCCTATGGTCATTAGGATTTCCAGCTAGCTCTCCAGCTACATGAATGGTCTTGGCTGTCCATTTTGGACTTGTAGGGCTGTTAGGATCTACAATAAATTCATCACTATCAGACATATCAGAATAAGCATGTTCAACTATCTCTTCACTTACATTCAAAGTTTCTGGTGGTGAAGAGGCTTCTCCAACTTCCACTGCTGCTAGGGGTTCTTCTTGAAACTGAACACACCTTTCGATGAAGGCTTTGTTTGTGCTCAAATTTATCAGATTTTACCATTTTTAATCTTCAGAGTACCCAAAAAATAGACACTCTTGGCTTTGGGGCTGCAAAGCCTTTCTCTTTTCTGTTGGAATTCTAGCCCAAGCCTTTGAGCCAAAAATCCTGAAATGGGTCACATATGGCTTGTGCCCACTCCATGCTTCGAAAGAAGTCATACCATCAAGCTGTTTATGAGGTACCCTATTCTGGATATAGGCTGCACAGTTTATAGCTTCGGCCCAGTACTTTGGTGGCAAAGTCTTAGCCTCCATCATGCATGTTGCCATCTCCTTTAGTGATCTGTTCTTCCTCTCAGCAACACCATTCTGCTGTGGTGT